>CAJHNH020000598.1:205000-254198 GCA_905116865.2 Candidula unifasciata
AGATGTGTCCAGGGCAGCCTTTGTCATGGACGTCAACCACACGAGATGTCGTCACCGCATGCATATGTTACAATGGTTCACGCAATCAGTACTTACAGATGTGAATCTCAGAGTTATATAGGATAGCATGTCTAGATATAACCCAGTGGGTATCTAACTTTCGTTGAAGGCTTGCCACCTGGTGTGGTAAGTTGTTCAACTCAACAATACTTTCATGCCGCTCAGGTGTCGAAAGCAAAAGGCGTGTTTTGACCGTAGTTTCACATCTCAAGTTAAATACACTGGCATCTAGTGAAGGTTGTGCGCCTATTCTCATAATTACGTTCACAATTGTGTCTGTTGTTACTCTTCCGCCACTAGGCCAGTCTTCCTGTCTCCCTTCCTTGCTTTCACACCTTCTCTCTCACTATCTCTTGCTCTACTTGTTCTCTTTCACCCCTTCTCTCTCACTATCTCTTGCTCTACTTGCTCTCTTTCACACCTTCTCTCTCTCACTATCTCTTGCTCTACTTGTTCTCTTTCACCCCTCTCTTTTAATCTCCCCCTCCCATTCCTATTTTTGAGTGCGTATCGTGCATTTATTCATTTATCTGAATCAACATAAATTACGACATTCATTAGTTTTTAATGTATAAATATTTTAACAATGTAACAAGTACAAAGGGAAACAATTTAGTTTACTTAATTGTTCTCCATAATCCTGCTTCTCTCCTTAAATCTAATATCGTCCTCACGTGAGACGCAATTTTTCGTTATGCTGAAGCCCCACCCTGGATTTTTCCGGTGGCCTCTGTATAGCCTGAGGATTGAACGCGGTTTCTGGGGCCTCTCTGCGGGTAATTCTCAGCATGTTGGCACCTTGTGTCACCGTGTGTTTATCGCTTTGAGTGATGTACTGGTGGGGTAAAATTTACTACTACTGCTTCTCTTTCATGACAATAGTTTTTTTTGCAGTATTGATCGCCATAACTGTTCTTCCATAACAACGGTTCAGTTTATAGTTCTGTTGGCCATAAGTGAGTTACCATGACTACAGTTTAGTTTACCCTGCTAGTCGCCATAATGAGCTTCCATGACAACGAGTAGTTTACATACCTGTTGGCCATAAATGAGCTTCAATGACATCAGTTTAAAACTGTGGTTCTTATATACTGTCCAGTTTCCTGTCTGAACTGGCAAAAACATTAACCCTTTGAAGACGACTTGACCGACCTATTGGCCCAACAGCAAAATAGCCACACACAAAAAAAAAAAAAAAAAGACGGACAGCATCATAAGTCAAGCCTTGAGATTGGCTGGCAGGTTTTCGTACCAGTCAATCGGATTACTTCTCGCACTTCTTGCACATATGGGCTCTTCAATGACAGCTTTCGTGAAAGTTCGATCTGTTCTGTAATTTTACATCGATCGTTTTTTGGGGGTGTTACCTGTGCCCAACAATGGTGAAAAGGACTGTTGGTTCATAGCAACAAAAATATATCAGGTGGCAGACACAGGTGTAGATCCATGTGACAGAGGTGTCCGGATGGCCTATAAGGGCCTTGCTTCCCAAAACACGGGATTTTTTTGGGATCTTAAGTTATCTACATATTTCGCCAAACTGTTTAGGTTAGTGATGTTTATCTTATGTAATTAAAACAAAATGCACACATACATATGTAAATTCGAAAGCTAATTTGAATAAATTTTGGGATGTCAGTCTGTTTCATAAAGATTGTGTTAGTTCATTCAATTTCCTAGACTAATATATACATCTTCGCATATGTTAATTAAACGCTTTATTATTTTTGTAATTCTGTGTGAATTGGGAGAATCCGTTCCTGATGTCTCCGTCTTCTTGGCACTGAAACTGAAAAAAAGGCCCCGTCTCCAAAGGGTTAATACTAGTACCATCAAGGTTACCGACACTGGACTGGCATCATCTGAGAATTAGGTCCCCACAACCTGAAAGAGGGTCCTATATGTTACTAACTCCTACTGTATATGGTGCTAGCACACATCTCATAGATGAATCGGCCCATGATAGGTCATTTGGTAGTTATCACGTCAGCTACCTTTACATCCCAGCTCATTTACGGGTACCCATTTTGGGATGGGTGGACCTGAAAGCTGGATCGAGGTGGGAGTTGGATTGACCCAGGAACTGAATCGATCAGGGAGTTTAGTTTAATCAAAGATTGACTACCTAGTCTAGCAGTCAGGCGTGTTTGCTGCCGCACGACCACTGGTCCCAAGCGCAGTTCCAGGTCTTGGGGAAACGTCAAACATCACAGGTCAATTAATCTTCTTTGCGTTCACCAGCTGTAAACTCTGGTGGAAAGTTTTGGGTGTTCGTCCACTTCTGGACTGCAGCCCTGTTCCAGAACCTGAGGATGCACACGCAACGCTCAGGTTCTGGAACAGGACTGCAGTCTAAAAGTGGACGAACACCCAAAACTTTCCACCAGAGTTTACAGCTGGTGAACGCAAAGAAGAAGAAGGACGAATTTTGATGAGTTGACACTAATACCCTTCAGGGTTAAGCATTCTGCTGTCACATCGTCTATATTTAACTGTGAACCAGGTGGGAAGGAATTGTGAAACCTATTTTACAACCATATGCATCTAAAAAGTTGAATAAAAAATACAATTATGAAAGTCACATATCATGAAGGGTTTTTAATTGCACATTACATTGACATTAAAAGGAGGAGAAACAAATCATTTCATTTGTAAGAAATTTCGATGTCAATCGTCTTACCTTTCTTGCTGAAAATTAAAATTCATGAAAGAAAAGTTAACACGATTCAGAATCCAATGTGCCCACATGAGCTTGAATGCATTCCCTAAATCTTTGCATCATTGATAAGACTACGTTTTCACAGTCATTTGTGGCATCGCGCATGTATATGTTTTCTCTGTCAAAGTCCTGGCACAGCCCATACATGTTCCACCGGACTGAGAGAGGCAGACAGGGAGAAGGAGTGAGCCAGAGAGAGTGAGATGGGAGAGAGAGTGAGATGGGAGAGTGAGATAGGAGAGTGAGATGGGAGAGAGAGAGAGTGAGATGGGAGAGAGAGAGAGAATGAGATGGGAGAGGGAGAGAGTGAGATGGGAGAGAGAGAGCGCGCGCGCGCGCGAGAGAGAGAGAGAGAGAGAGAGAGAGAGAGAGAGAGAGAGAGAGAGAGAGAGAGAGAGAGAGATGGCATTAGGTAAGCTCTATGGGTCAGGCATTTCGTCCTGCAGTGTGGAATCGGGCCCTAGAGCCTGATCGTCGTAAAAACAAGCGGCTGTAAGATTTCATTTCAGCAGTCCAAACCATTCATTTTACCGTGCACTCGATACAAGAGTGTTCCAATGTTGAATGAATATTAAATGTTGAATTAAGAATCGACATCACAGCACTCTGCACACTTACATGAGTGCTTCGTCCCTTTCATCAGCAGCAAGCGAAGAGTAACTGTCTGACTGTTAATCCGTCCCGCTTTCCTCTTTAGTGTTGAGCGTCGGCTAGATCCATTGTTAACTCCCAACAGTGCCATTCCCATCAGAGGGTAATGATCTTTTTGTGGTTTCGCACTGTTTACTAGCTCCTAAAGGGCCTTCGTATCATCTACGTTGTCATATATCGATTCACCAGCAAGTGGTGCAGAACCGACCAGTCTATTTGCCTGCTCGTTTCCCAACACACCAGCGTCAGCTAGAATGTCCTGGAGGTCACACTAATTCTGCCCCACACCCTTGCTGACCCACCTACATGGCGATCATGTTCAAGGACGCTGGCATCATGACAGCCTGCTCCTGGGTGCCCCCAGACATAATTAATGTCATCCGTGAATAGACTGGTGTAGCGAGATTCATGACTGTGGACACAACTCTGCTTCACTGATGCCTTGTCCAGGTCATATGACGCCGAGCCAAAGCCAGACAAGCTGCGCGATGAGCTGGAGCCAGGATAGGTCGGATGACATGATGCCTTGCATGCAGATCTGTATCTCTCAGTCGGTTTCGTATTTGGTTTGGTCACAGCCGATTACGCCACTGGCTGCTCGCAGTTGTGTCCTAACGGCACTCACAGCAGTGAGTTTTTTTTTTTCTATGTCTTAGAGCCAGTGCAACCACAAATGTGTCTAATGGTAGGTCTTAGACGTTCTGACCTGCGTTATTCAGCAACACTGCCAGTACCATTGTGACGACCACGCTGAGTTTGTATGACAGAGTGGGCGACTCCTAAACTCGTAAAATATACTTGCAGCCCTACAGCATCCTGCAGCCACACTATCGCTCTCCATTTGCCAACATTAGTCAAGCGTCTTCACTGAGCCACGGCTAAAATAGTAAACGTTACAAACATTCTCATTGCTTGCTCCTTCCGAGAAGTGGGTGACATGTTTTCACTATAGTCACGACTTCACCATCATCATCATCATCATCATTATCCTCATCCTCATCATGATCATCATCCTCCTCCTCCTTCTCATCATCATCATCCTCATCATTATCATTATCCTCATCCTCATCATCATTATCAACTTTCCTTGCCAGCTGGCGCAGGCTTTCATGCATCTCCACAGTTCTCGGTCTTTGGTGTTCTGGATCAATTTCCCTGATACTATCCCTCCATGCCACTGTTTAAGCCATCCACCATCTTTTTCTCTGAGTCTGTCCATGCCTCTTCTATCACTGATCTTTGCAGAAAAACAAATGTCGGCAATATTTCAACATGTTTTGCCATATGACACTTTTTCAAACATGCATTATTTCCTTTTCTACCCACGTACAATGGGTTCTTTGTGGAGGTACACACTCGTGACACAAATTTGATTTACCACCTGATTACCAAACATATGTTTTTGGCTGCATGTTCAGGCTCTAAATGTTTTTTAGCAGTGTATATACACAGACATACATCTTTAAATACAAAAACTGTATATATTTATAAAGTTAGTTGCATATCCATTACAGTACCAACAGAAGCTTTTATTGGCTGTTTTTTGTTGTTGTATTTTAAAAATTTTGGAATCACGAGGCGCGTTCGCAGCACCTAAACCACAGACGCCGACACACACACAAGAGAGAGCCATAAACTCGAAAGTAGAACATACACTTATGTGTGGTTTAAAAAAGGTAAACTGGACAACATAGCCTACAAACTAAACGAGAAGATAGAACAAAGACTTACAGTGGTTTAAAAAGTTAAACTGGACAACATACGCCTACAAACTAAACGAGAAGATAGAATAAAGACTTACAGGGGTTTAAAAAGTTAAACTGGACAACATAGCCTACAAACTAAACGAGAAGATAGAACAAAGACTTACAGTGGTTTAAAAAGTTAAACTGGACAACATACGCCTACAAACTAAACGAGAAGATAGAACAAAGACTTACAGTGGTTTAAAAAGGTAAACTGGACAACATAGCCTACAAACTAAACGAGAAGATAGAACAAAGACTTACAGTGGTTTAAAAAGGTAAACTGGACAACATAGCCTACAAACTAAACGGGAAGATAGAACAAAGACTTACAGTGGTTTAAAAAGTTAAACTGGACAACATACGCCTACAAACTAAACGAGAAGATAGAATAAAGACTTACAGGGGTTTAAAAAGTTAAACTGGACAACATACGCCTACAAACTAAACGAGAAGATAGAACAAAGACTTCCAGGGGTTTAAAAGAAAAAGTTAAACTGTGCAATACACACACGTACAAACTGAACGAGAAACTAGAATAGACATAGATAGTGGTTTTAAAAGTTAAACTGGACAATATACGCAAAAAAAAAAAAAAAAAAAAAAAAACAAACTGAAAGAGAAATAGAGCATACACTTACACACAAATTTAACGAAAAAAATGGGTTAAAACGGGTTAAAAAGTTCAACTGGATAATGACCACATATACAAACTGAAAAAGAAAAAAGAAGATACACAACTGTGTATTTTTTTTTAAAAGTATCCAGAAGCCATGAGTTGTTAACCCTTAGGCTCGGTATTATGGATTTCTCAACCCTTCGGCCTTGATTCCATGATAAATACGGTTAAAAGTTACACTGGTCAGTATACACACATACAAACTGAAAGAAAAATAGAACATACACTTATTGTGGTTTGAAGAAAACAAAAGTTAAACTACACAATATACACATAACTAAACGGAAAGAGAAAATAGAACATACACTTACAGTGGTTTAAAAAGTTAAACTGGAAATATACACACATACACATTGAAAGAGAAAAAGAACATATACTTAAAGTGGTTTACACTGGACAATATGCACAAAAACACATCAAAAGAGAAATAGAACGTACACTTATAGTGGTTCACAAAGTTAAACTGGACAGACTAGACACTTACAAACTGAAAGAGGAAATATATAGGTCTAAAGACTATACACTTCATTCATGGAGCCAATAAAATCAAGACAATCCAACCAGATAAGACAAGCCTTTTAGAGTCTTATATATTCGCATGTTCTAAAAATGTACTAGTTCATTACCGAATAATAATAATAATAATAATAATAATAATAATAATAATAATAATAATAATAATAATATAATATTAAACGATAACATTTTTTGTGTGTGGTAGGGAAAAGAAAAAAAAAGAGCAAAAAAAAGGGGGGGGGGGAGAGGGAGGGGAAGGGGAAGGGGTGCGGGATAAACTGACTTGCCAGGAATGTCGCGTTTTTAACTCAAATTATTATTGACACCCTAAATACAAGCGATGCACCGATGTTGTGAAGTGGGTCCTTGGCTGACCTATTCACCCCTGACATGTTGAAATATGATTATCAAATGGAAGCTGACATGAGGGGTTCTATTTGGTCCCCATACAATGTCTGCTGATTATATGCTTTGACTGACGGATTTATTGTTTCATGCTCTCATAACTAGCATTAAAGGCTTAAATTTCCGTAAATAATTGAGATGGCATTCCCAGGTCCGATAATTAGGTCATGAGATTAATTCCATACAAATTAAAATAATCAAGAGTTGAAGATATAACCTGTATCTGATTCAAGGTAAGCCCCTTGTGCATTGATACAGCAAGCGGCACGATTTAACCAAAACTGGAACGACCTCTGTAGTTCTCCTGTTGTTAGGACCCTTAAAGTCGATGTTACGGTCCCTTGGATGTCATCCGTATCGTTAAAGAAGGGTCCTTTCAATCGTCACTTTAATTTTGGGAATAGAAAATAATCACTGGGAGACAAATCAGGGTGGGAGTCTGAGAACACACGCTTGTTATAGGGCCAAACATTCTTGTTCTGATAATGTCTCTTGGGTACTCTACCCGCTGATGTTTTTGGTCATCAAACAACGAATGTGGTACAAACCGGCAAGCAACTTTTTTCTTGGCAAAATCTTGCACTAAAATGTTATGAATGGTCTCTCTATTAACACCAGATTTATCTGCCTTCATCCGCACAATAAAACAATGATCTTTTTGTATCCGTTCTCTGACTTTTGCAATGAGTTAAACATTACAAACATAAATGTTGGCGTGCAGGTCTAGGTGCATTTGTAATCATTTCCACACCACTTTTGAATGGTGAACACCACCTGCAAATTTGTGCACGAGATAAACAATTAACCCCATAAACTAGTTGCTTCAATTCAATTGTTTCAATGGCCTTTTTTATGAGTTTCAAAAATAATTTAATGTTAACTTTTTGCTCCGTGCTGATTACGTAATAAAAACCTGTGACAAGGTAAACAAAATGGCGGCTTGTTTGTTGTCTTCTTATCGAGCGACGATAAAAAGTTGCCGGATCATAGGTAAATGTTGCTTCTTTATATTCCATGCTTTGCTTCACAGATAGCATAATAAAATCAGTCTCATTACTTAATTATCGGACCTTGTATTATCTTGAATAATAAAGTGGTTTTAATAATAAAAAACTATTAGTAACTGTAAATGATTGTTACGTCTTTTTGTTATTGTTGATGTTAGATCTGGATTGCCTACTCTTACAAAAAAGGCATAAAGTGAAAGTAAAAAGTAAAGATCCCTTTTCACACCTTTTGGCACATCGGGCATATGGGAACAGCACCCATATTTTACAAACCAATCGTCACTAGGTGGGTAATGTGGTCAGCATTACGCCGGCAGTCTCTACTTTTCCAGGACATACATCCTTGTACCTATGAGTACTTTCACAAACATAAAGCAGTGTCGGCGCCCGGCAGCACAGCTTCTGATCTGATGAGGCTGGGTTGACCGGCGAAGCCCCGTACCGTGATAAAAATTCGCGCAGCCAGCTTTTGTTTTTGATTGCGGTACGGTGGAATTGGGAGTCACCGTGGCCGAGCAGCTAGACGCTCGCCGCAGATCGGAAGGTCGTGGATTCGCTCCCTGGCGGAGACGGACTTTTTTTTTCAAAAGTAACCTTGGCTCCCAGGTCGACCCAGCCTTCAATGGGTACCGGGTGCAGTCCCGGGAAGTAAAGGTGACTGGCGTGGTGCTGGCTACTACATCACCTATCTTGTGCTGATTGGTCTATAAAAATACAGGTCTAGCCCTATATGCCCTATACGTCTAAAGGTGTGGAAAAGGGTCCTTTACATTTTTTTTACTTACGTTGGAATTACGTGTTACGCCTAAGCCAGCGACGCCGATAAAACAGGTATGCTCACACATAATGGAAGCATCAGCTCAGGTGCAGTTACTAGGACATAACATCCTGCATAGCGAATTACCGATGGATTATACGATGTCCCGGCCGGACTCTACTATGATATTTTGTCTGGATTTTTTTTTACAGGGATACACCAGTCTGTTGGGAAATGAACAGACTGACAGTCTGACTAGCTCTGCACAACTCGGCGCATGATCAGGCAGACGTGGTTAGTGCCTTGTTGGAGAGCGTGTACAGTTCGGAGGAGCAGACGGATTACCACAGTCTGGCGATATTGATGCAGTGGGGAGTGACGAGAGGTTCTGGCAGATGCTCGAGGCACAGAGGAAAGGCAAGACGGACGTTTAATCAGAATGCTACTGGCACCATTATCGGAACTCTTCGCTGGCTTCTGAAAATGGGGACAGAGCGCTGACGGGAATGCCCCGAGTGCTGTAATGTTAGTTCTTGAATCCACTCAACTCTACCATGATATGAAGACCTGTGCAATCGGGATATGAATAATACAGATATTTAGGTAGATTCGTGGGAACAAAATGTGGACCGCATTTCACTGAGGGGGGTGGGTTGAAGAGGGGGGGGGGGGGGGGGGAGAATCAAGAATGAAATTAGGAAAAGATTGCAGAAATGGGAGCTGTGCGTTTGAGATGAATCACACCAAATACATCATCATCCTCAGGTGCCTTGCCGACTGGCGTGGGCGATCATGCCTCTCCATAATCTACGATCTCCTGCAGAATGTATCAGTTCGTGTGCCGACACACCTCCATGCCATGCAACAAGACTGTCAAGCATCTTCTCTCGTTGTCTTCCTCTATCTCTCCTTCCACATATCTTTCCAGTGGTCACAACATGTTCTATTTTCCCTCTTCTCATAACATGGCCGAAAAATGATGACTGTCTCCTTCTGATGTCTGTGATAAGTTGTCTTCATGCTCCCGCCTTTTTCAAAACCTCTTGGTTGCTCTTTTTGGCTGTCCAAGGTATTCTAAGCATTCTTCTGTAAAAACCACATCTCCGAGGCCTCCCAGAGAAATTGTTTGGCCTGCCTACTGATTGTCCCATGATTCACAGCCATATGTTAAAACTGGATGTATGCAGCAAGCAAGATTCTTTTTCTAACTCTCAATGACAAGGATATATTGCAAAGATGTTTAGATCATTTTAAAAAATGCAGTTTTGCTGTCCTATTCTATTTCTTATCCTCAGTATATGCACCTTCCATCTGATGTTATCCATGTGCCCAGATACTTAAATTTCTGGTAAACTTGTCCTAAAATAACATCATCAACTTTTATTTTACACACTTATGAATAATTCGTTTCTTTTTGATACACCAATACTTCTGTCTTTCCCATTATTCAAACTGAGGCCAATTCCCTTCCACTTTCCTTTAATACCACAATGTCTAATCATTTCACCCTGAAGTGTCTTTCTTTCTGACTTGTTGCTATCAAGACTGTGTCATCAGCATAACGTAAATTGTTTATATTGTGCCTACCAACTACAATTCCGGGCATATCAATTAAAAATCTCATTATATATTCACTGTATATTGAAAAAAAAAATCAGGTGAAAGTACATATCCTTGTTGTACGCCCCTCTTTTTGCTTTGAAATGTATCTAAACAGTTGTTAATTCTTATAGCTGCTGTTTGCTGCCAATACATAGTTTTTATTATTCGTAGATCTTTTCCATCAATGTTTAATTTTTCCAACAGTTTGATTACTTCTTCATGCTTCACACAGTCAAATGCTGTTGTATAGTCTATGAAGCATAAGTACAAATCAGTCTTTACTTCTATAGCTCTTTCTGACAATGTTCCTTAGGATGTTATATGGCATTGTTTGTACCTTTTCCTTCTACAAATCCACATTGTTCATCGCTGATTTCTGGTTTAATTTTGTTTCTTATTCTTCTCATAATTATTCTCGGTAAAATCTTAGTCATGTGACTCATAAGACTTATTGAGCGATGGTCTTCACTTTTAATAGTGCCTGGTTTCTTAGGCAGAGCTATAAATATGGATTTTAAAAGGTCATTTGGAATATACCCACTGTTATAAATATCATTTAAAAGTTTAGTTATTATTTCAATTAAAAAATTTCCCAGTGCTTCGATTTCTTCCAGTGAGATGTTGTCTGGCCCGGGTGCTTTTCCTTTCTTCATATGATGTATTGCATCCTCAACTTCTGCAGTCATTATTGGTGGACCATCATTGTTGGTCTGCAGTTCTACATCTGATCTATTATCATCATACAATTCCCCTATATACTCCCCTATATACAATTTCCCTATATACCAAATACATATGATAACAAAAACGGTTCTGAAATCCCACGTTCTTATTGTGGAATATTGCTCTCACTGCTGGTGGGTCTTGCTGGTCACACTCGCCATCGTCATGGGCTGTGATTCTTGTGCTTCGCCATAGCACACTATAATAATGTCTTCTGGAAAAACAGAAAGCTGCCAACAACCAACACACACACACACCTGTATATATATATATATATACACACACACACACACACTCACATACTCATTCATAAATAGCTTCAAGTGTAGTCATATTCGTTCCTGCTCACTGGCGAATAACATTGTAAAATGCTAAAGTTGTAAAAAAAAAAAAAAAATCTTAAATTAGTATATTTTCAGGAGGAAGTAGACAACGGAACCCACCAAAGGCCACCCGACGTTCTGAAGCAGCTAGCTGAGGGCATTGCACCAAAGGGGACCAGCACTCGGGAATTCAGTCTTTTTTATGCCACCCTAAGCCCAACACCACATGTATTCAAAATAATGCCTCTCAGTCTTATTTTAGACCCCGAACTAACGATGAATACCAACGCGAAGGCCTAAATGATAACAAAATCTTTAATTAATATTTTTTCAGGTAGAAGAAGACAACGGAAACCACCAAAGGCCACCCGACGCTCTGAAGCAGACTGCTGAAGACATTGTACTAAAGGGGACCAGCACTCGGGGATTCCAGTCTCTCTTACGCCACCCCACCCCAAACCATATGAATGTTAACGATGCCTTCAGTTTTATTTCAGACCACGGGATCTCAACCCACTAGAAGTTCCAGCGTCGAGAAGCCATCTCTCTCAATGTATCTGTCGCTCTCAGTCTTCCAACCTAACTATCACATCGTCTGGCACATTCGAGCAAATTAGATCTCATTTGCAGCCTATCTTTACTTCCACTACTTCTCCACACTCCGTGAAAAAAAAAAAAAAAAAAACGGACTGATCACAACTACAGATTGTGACGGCCCTGGTTGTCCTGAAAAGGAGCATTGTTTGAGACGTTGTGACCAGGTGTTTGGCTTTTTCCGGCGTCTTTACAGAACGGCAACCAAACAGCAACAGGGCACCAGCGCAGCGATCAGCATGAGGTAAACCAAGCACCAGCAACAATCAGCTAAAACCAACAGTCATCATCACTAAGAAAATTGGACCACACCAGACCCTATAACCACAAGCACCACACCGCAGCAAGGAAGCAAAGAATAGGAATATCAGGTGTGACTACACACCACAAATAAAAGGAAATCAAATAAGACAGCCAAGGAATCTTCCTTCATATAGCAGGCGGCTGAAAAAGGATCAAATTTGGAATTTTTGTTGGACAACTGGAATTGGAATCATATTCGTTCACTCTTGACCTGACCAGCTGGGTACTGGTAGTAACTAGAACCAAACAAATGTTCAGGGTGGTTGTGATCATGGACGTCGACCAGACCGGGTGTCGATACCGCATGACAGTGTTGTGATGGTTCACACGACAGTATTTATACTTGTATGAGATAATATGACTAGACAGAACCATAGTTCGTTCCAAAAGTTGGGTTTTCAAACTTAAACAAGTATCTCGAAAAGTAATGAAAGAGTCAAAAATAATTTTTGCGCGTGGACTTAAATTTCCCGTGTCATTGTGTTTTTATAGTATAGAATTGCACAGATGCTACAGTTTTCTAAAAGATGTCGTTTTTTTTGGTGGTCTTTGTTGATTTCATGATTTGTTTACCACTAAAAAGTACAATATACAGTGACTTGCTTGCCTCTCTTCACTAAGCCTACCGATCTTCACCGTTATTAACATGCTATGTGAGTCGGTACACTTACGACATGTGTGTCAGCTGAATCCAAAGCCAGTGGAAGACTGGAGTGACTGCCCCCACCTCTATTCTCAAATTAGATGTCGTCATATGCCAGGCTTTTTGCAGTAAGCAAAATCTATTCGCCTTAACTAAGGACCGCCCCCCACCCCCTTTTTCGCCTTTCCTCCCCCGCTGTTCCCCTGAACTGCCTCTGCCTCTCAACACAGAGTCGTCTGTATGGGTAATCCCATCAACATTCTTGAACTTCTGATTCTGCAGCGCCCACTGACAAGTCCCTGCACCCTCTGCTAGACAGTCTCCGCCCTCACGGCCATGTGTGATTAGAACCCTATACAAGACTGACTTTTGCTGGGCCACTCGGTCCTATTCAAGTTTCCCGGTCTATCTTCACACTGGCTGACCTTCAATTCATGCTTTCTCAGACTCTTCTACATCAGAGGGTTGTAATGTTGTCTTGCCTCCAATTACATCAGTGCTGATGTTGCGTGTTCTATTCTACACGACGACACAGCTTTTAACGACCCCAGAACATCTAGAACTGGCCCTAACCCAAACACCCCTACCCACAGCCTGAGCCTGAGCCTAAGTCTCTTTTGTCATGAGTCATGAGAGACTCTTTTCGAAGAAAACAGTACAACGTGACACCCCTCTGATCTAGACCAGACTGAAAAAGTGTGTATATAGGCCGGGAAACGTGAATAGGACCAGGCTCTCGTACCCATTCCTCTCCTCGTCCAGTTTAGTAAAAATTGCAAACATGTCTTATTGTGTCTTCAGCTTGCGCCAACCAAGACCTTCCTCTTTTCAGTCAGTAACCCTAAACACTGTCCAGGGCTTTATTCAGGAGGTGTTTCTTGTCTGCGACTACTCTGAGACATTGACTTTGCTTGCAGCACCTTGAGCCTATATGTAATAGTCGGCACTGCAAGCATATATCGTATAATACTACCTGGATATTTCTTGTACATCCCAGAATTACCCACATGGCGTCGTTCTGTGGGTGTTCAAGTTTTATCAGCTGACTATTTGATATGGTAACACGGTAAGCACCTCAAGTCCAATATCCATCATCGAGAGGATCGAATGCTGGAACATTGTAAACAGCATTCTTTGTTCCATGTCCATTGCTGCCATAACCTCAAGTGCATGAGCACTTTTTGTGTGAAATTTCGTGAAATGAATAAAACTAGCAAAATCATGCAATTATAGGATGTGAACATTCTTCTTGCCATGAACCTTCTTGAGTTTTTCAAACCTATTTATGTGAAACTGGAGTCAGATTTAGTGACAAAGATTACAAAGCAGGAATATGTGTCCAGATATAGATTACGGTGATGGGAAAAACTGGAACGTCAGCGCAGCTTAAGTCTTAGTAGATGTAGTGGATCATCAGAACAGCAAGAAGAGGTACTTCTCAGTAAAAACCGAAACGCTCAAAGTTGAAACGTTCCTATAAAAATTGCTCTGAAATCATGTGTCTAGCGATGAGTCAGTGTGGTGAAGTGGGTCCTTGACTGGCTGACGTATCTGAAATCATGTGTCTAACGATGTGTCAGTGTGGTGAAGTGGGTCCTTGACTGGCTGACGTATCTGAAATCATGTGTCTAACGATGTGTCAGTGTGGTGAAGTGGGTCCTTGACTGGCTGACGTATCTGAAATCATGTGTCTAACGATGTGTCAGTGTGGTGAAGTGGGTCCTTGACTGGCTGACGTATCTGAAATCATGTGTCTAACGATGTGTCAGTGTGGTGAAGTGGGTTCTTGACTGGCTGACGTATCTGAAATCATGTGTCTAACGATGTGTCAGTGTGGTGAAGTGGGTCCTTGACTGACTGACGTATCTGAAATCATGTGTCTAGTGACGTGTCAGTGTGGTGAAGTGGGTTCTTGACTGGCTGACGTATCTGAAATCATGTGTCTAACGATGTGTCAGTGTGGTGAAGTGGGTCCTTGACTGGCTGACGTATCTGAAATCATGTGTCTAGTGACGTGTCAGTGTGGTGAAGTGGGTTCTTGACTGGCTGACGTATCTGAAATCATGTGTCTAACGATGTGTCAGTGTGGTGAAGTGGGTCCTTGACTGGCTGACGTATCTGAAATCATGTGTCTAACGATGTGTCAGTGTGGTGAAGTGGGTTCTTGACTGGCTGACGTATCTGAAATCATGTGTCTAATGATGTGTCAGTGTGGTGAAGTGAGTTCTTCACTGGCTGACGTATCTGAAATCATGAGTCTAGAGATGTGTCACTGTGGTAAGGTGGGTCCTTGACTGACTGACGTATCTGAAATCATGTGTCTAGTGACGTGTCAGTGTGGTGAAGTGGGTTCTTGACTGGCTGACGTATCTGAAATCATGTGTCTAACGATGTGTCAGTGTGGTGAAGTGGGTTCTTGACTGGCTGAGGTATCTGAAATCATGTGTCTAGCGATGTGTCAGTGTGGTGAAGTATGTTCTTGACTGGCTGACGTATCTGAAATCACGTGTCTAGTGATGTGTCAGTGTGGTGAAGTTGGTTCTTGACTGACTGACGTATCTGAAATCATGTGTCTAGTGATGTGTCAGTGTGGTAAAGTGGGTTCTTGACTGGCTGACGTGTGGATTCTTGACTGACTGACTTACATCTGGTGTGTTGAAACATACCGTTTAAGGGAAAAAAAAAAAAAAGCCTAATTATTCGATCTCTCATTTTTGTTAGTTGACAGGAAAGCTTAAAACTTTCGACGACACTGACGAAAAAGAGCTGTCACCTGATTTGTTGAATCCTACGATATTCTTGGGTGCAATTCGAACAATTTCACTCTATAAATTACGTATACTTGTGATGTCCAAGTTATGACAAAACTGTGTTCCTTTCAGTAGCTATGAGCTTCTGTCTGTCTGTCTGTCTGTCTGTCTGTCTGTCTGTCTGTCTGTCTGTCTGTCTGTCTGTCTGTCTGTCTGTCTGTCTGTCTGTCTGTCTGTCTGTCTGTCTGTCTGTCTGTCTGTCTGTCTGTCTGTCTGTCTGTCTGTCTGTCTGTCTGTCTGTCTGTCTGTCTGTCTGTCTGTCTGTCTGTCTGTCTGTCTGTCTGTCTGTCTGTCTGTCTGTCTGTCTGTCTGTCTGTCTGTCTGTCTGTCTGTCTGTCTGTCTGTCTGTCTGTCTGTCTGTCTGTCTGTCTGTCTGTCTGTCTGTCTGTCTGTCTGTCTGTCTGTCTGTCTGTCTGTCTGTCTGTCTGTCTGTCTGTCTGTCTGTCTGTCTGTCTGTCTGTCTGTCTGTCTGTCTGTCTGTCTGTCTGTCCTATTAAAACTAGTATATATGATCATGAAATATATATTTACATGTTTTTCATACAATGTCAGCCAGTGGTTTACATTAATTACCTTTTTTATTGTAGGGTTGTGTGTTAACTGATATAAATTCACCATATGTCAGTGATTTTCCATGATTAATAAAGATAGTATTGTTAACTGTAATAATATTTTATTTCAATGAAATTCCATGATTAATAAAGATTGTATTGTTACCTGTAAAATTATTGTATGTCAACAACTGACGAGATATATAGTTGTTAGATGCAGATTACAAACTCGTACAAACAGGCAGGCTCACAGAATTCGAGATCACCAACACAGATCTAGTTACTTTGCCGGGTTCGATCCCAGCCTTGCGTTGGTTTTGACAGTGGTATCAAGAAAGCCGACCGTCCAGGGGCAATGACAAACTAATGGACGTAAATTTGCATAGAAAAACCACACAGCAGCCAGGGGCTGTTGGGGTTGGTTCTGCAACGTCCTGTAAAGGATCCGCAACTAACCTTATTATGTCATTAGGATGGCGTGGTCTGCTCACTCACTTCTCACTTCTTTTGAAATAAAACGTTCGAGATCACGAGCTTGAAATATTCGATCTGACAGCAACCTCTACAATGTCCGTAGACTAAAAGCCAGAACCTGGATAAGGAAGGTATCAATCAGAGAGCTGCTGCTTGCAGATAATGCAGTAATTACTATTGTAATGTTGGTATTTTCCCACGGAAATTCTCTAAGCAATAACATGGGAGTAAACCCTGAGATAAGAGAGAAATACGTGATAATGTGAATACTTGTAGAAACACGAGATATACTCGCAGGGTTCAAACCAGCACGTGAAACTCAGAACGAGGGTTATAAGATTAGACCAAGGTTTAATCAGTTAGTATGTGTTCGGCAGCTGGCGTGAAAGGTTGTATCTGATGGACGCGTGAATGTGACAGCGTATATAAAACGACGTGAAGGAACTTCTGTTCCATGAGAAAACCGCACAACGACAGCTTGATGACAGTCTAATCCAAAGTGGTAACCAAAAAGTTCCAATCAGCCAAGAAGTCAAACTGCTATGATCAGATCTGCTGGATCAACCATTGTCTGTATTTCTTGTGTGAGGACTGAAAGGTAACGAGTGTGGAAGAGAGAGGACGTAAAATTGGTGTCTGAAAAATGTCATCATATCTTGCGGGACCTGCTAGTTATTAGTAGACCTTGACTGGAATAGATCATCTGTGAAAATGTATAAAAAAAAAAAATTAACTGGCTATCGTCTACTCGTTACAAACTGCGTGCATTCAGAATGCCATATATGTTTTTCATATAAAAACCCCTAGCAACCAGTCAGCTCATCGAGGAGACAATATTCCAACTACCCACTCAGAGAAGGGAGCTGTAAACTATCTGTTTTTTGCTGATGCATGCTGTTAATCTAGACTAAATATCGGTAGAAAAGAAGATTATGATCAGTCTACACTGATGGTGAAGAACTGTAGACAGGCGACTATGTTACCTGTCTGGGATCTACAGTGAATAACATGCTATCGCTGGACCAAGAAATCAACACCAGGATAGGTAAGGCTGCAACAGTAATGATCATATCAACAAAAAGTTTTTAAAAAAAACAGAAAGCTCACGATTAAAACAAAAACTCTTATATGTCAGGCTTGTGTTCTCAGCACTCCGCTTTATGGCAATGAAACTTGCTCAACATACCAGCGCCAGGAGAAACGGTTAAATAGCTTTCATATGTCTAAGACGACTTTTTTTAAAAAAGTCCATACCGTGTAGCGTTGGTAGTCAGGTCAATTTACAACCTTCTGACTCGTGTACTTTCAATTAACTCTGACACAGATTATCTTCTATGCTATGATGTCAAACCGTCCAGCAACGGTTTTTTTGGTCTCCCTCTGCTTCTCCTTCCCTCCAACTTTCCTACCATTACGATGTACTCCAATTTTCCTATTCTCATTACATGACTAAAGAATGATGTGGGCAATCAGTTATCTTCGCGAGTCAGTTTCTTTCAAGACATCTTGATTCCTTCTTTTTTTTAAACCATTCGTCTATAAAACCATATCTCCGCAGCTTCCAAATAAGTTTCCACCAATTTACAAACTGTCCTTGATTCATATCCGTATATCAATGTGGGATTTTTTAAAGACTTTTTAGCATTAATGGCAAGACAAGATCACAAACGCTGAGGTATTGCTAAGAGCAGGTATTATCAGTCTCCAAAGGCTCAGGTTTCTGGGTCACACTTGGAAAATGGAAGATGGCAAGTCTCTAAGACATCCTCTATATATATAATATGCATATTATTACATGAATATAACATGCTTCATTGATGAAATACAACTGCTGTGTGAAAGATGGAAGTTTGGAAGGGCCGAATGTAAGACAGGCCTGTGTGCCTAATTTGTAACCCTTTGAAAATAAAGTTCGTTCGTTCGTTCGTTCGTTCGTTCTATAGTATACAGTCTAAAATGTGTACAAATTAGAGGTCAATTCGTAATAACAAAATGTTATGGACCGCGGTGCGTGAGGAATGGGGAGCTGTAAATCAGGAAGGGACTGAACAGAAAGAGAAACAAAAAAATTATGCAGAAAGGATAAGAGCTGAGCATCTGAGAAGAAGCAGACTATGTACGCGTGACGCCAACACCGTTCCTGAAATCCCACGCTCTAATTGTGGAGGACCTTTCTAGACTAGGACGGGTCGTGACAGTCACCGGTCACTATCGCCCTGGGCTGGAGTAAATAACACAAAACCTAGTAGACAGAACATAAGGTCAATTCACAGCTGAAGTTGACCCATCCTCTCTCTCTCTCTCGCTCTCTCTCTCTCTCTCTCTCTCTCTCTCTCTCTCTCTCTCTCTCTCTCTCTATGTGTGTGATCAGGTTGCACATCTACCTGGTTAAATCAGCCTATGTATTTGCTACAGAGGGCGGGGATAGAGTAATTTTAGTAATATAACGAATTTAATTGTCAAAAATTTTGTAATTCGTTCATTCATTCATTCATGTATTCACTCATTCATTTATTCATTCATTCATTCTTTTAATTATTTATTCTTTTCTCCATTAAATGATTCATTCATACTTTCGTTTATTCATTCATTCCTTTATTAACTTTCACGCCTTCTTTGTCATTTATTACATCATGTACCAATGTTTCATTACCTGTCACCTGTGGTGGTTAACATAAGTGTGTTTACATGCCGGTGTTGTGATGTTTTTTTTTCTCGTACATTGTTCTTTTCCATCAAACTACTCACGCGGGTTCTTTACCATCACCCTTTCAGGTGAGTTCTTTCCCATCACCCTATCAGGTGAATTCTTTCCCATCACACTACTCACGTGAGTTATTTTCCATCAAACTATCAGGTGAGCTCTTTCCCATCACACTACTTAGGTGAGTTCTTTCCCATCACAGTACTCACGTGAGTTCTTTCCCATCACCCTATCAGGTGAATTATTTTCCAATTCCCTACTCACGTGAGTTATTTTCCATCACACTATCAGGTGAGTTCTTTCCCACCACCATATCAGGTGAGTTCTTTCCCATCACACTACTCAGGTGAGCTCTTTCCTATCACCCTATCAGGTAAGTTCTTTTCCAATTCACTACTCACGTGAGTTCTTTCCCATCCCACTATCACGTGAGTTCTTTCCCATCACACTACTCACGTGAGTTCTTTCCCATCACACTACTCAAGTGAGTTCTTTTCCATCACACTACTCAAGTGAGTTCTTTCCCATCAACCTAACAGGTGAGTTCTTTCCCATCACAGTACTCACGTGAGTTCTTTCCTATCACACTACTCAAGTGAGTTCTTTCCCATTTTTACGAAGCAAACCGAAGGGCCCGTTCCAGAGAGCAGATTCCTGGTCACGGGACGATCAATTTAACTGAAGAAAAAGAAGAAGAAGAAGATTGAAAGCATTTTTACCGTTTGGCGAAAAAAAATTGAGTAGAACGATGAGGTAGCATAGCTGTAGTCTGGCAAGTTATAACACATAGAATTCTAGTGCATATCAAACTAACTTTGTATAACGTTACAAACTTAACAGTGATATCAGCAGATCTGGTCAGGGAAATCAATATAACTGCCTAGTGATAACGTTAGAACTGACGAGTGTTACCAGTAGAACAAATGGGTGATATCAGTAGAACTGGCGAGTGATATCACTAGAACTGACGAGTGATATCGATAGAACTGGCATGTAATATCAATAGCACTGGCGACTAATATCATTAGAACTGGCAAGTGATATAATTAGAACTGGCAAGTGATATCAATAGAACTGGCGAGTGACATCAATAGAACTGGTAAGCGATAACAAAAGAAGTCGCAAGTGATATCAATAGAACTGGCAAGAGATATCAATAGAACTTGCCAGTCATATCTGCGAACCAGCCGAGTGATATAGGTGAAACTGGCGAGCGATATCGGCGAAACTGGCGAGCGATATCGGCGTAGTGATGTCAGGATGTCAGTAACATTAGCGACTTAAATTATTTGAAAAGGTACACGAAAATGTTAACCATCGTCATATTAATTACCCAACTGGCCGAATGTGGGTGAGCTATTTTACAATATTGTAGATGGGTGATATCTTTTTCACGTAAACAACCACGCTTATTTCCAGTTCCTGTTTCAGGTTGCATTCACCCTAGAGTCCATTAAAAAACACACAATAGCGCGCGCACACACACACACCGCCCTAAAGGGGACTGGAACACATGCTGACTCGTCCGGCAGGCAAGCGTTGTTGTCTCTGCTCTACCGCAGCTCTAACATTAAACTTGTCACAATTATTATCGCAATTTAATCGCACACTTCCCACACATTCTTGTACTTACATCGCACACTCGGCACACATATTCTCGAACTCACACCGCACACACGCCCTAAATATTATCGCACTCACATCACATACTTCCCACACATTTTCTTGCACTCACATCACACACTCCCCACACATATTTTAACTATAATAACGTTACAGATTCTCCACGTATATTCTAGCACTCAAACTAACTACCCACTGATATTGTAGAATTCATACGACACAGTCCCCATACATTTTCTTGCACACTGATAACACATTTTCCACATATATTCTCGCATTCACAACATTTATTTTCCACACATATTCATGCAGTTTCATCACAAACTTCCCACAAATATTTAAGCAATCTGACCACACACTCCCTACAAATATTTAAGCAATCTTACCACACACTCCTCACAAATATTCAATCTTCCAAAAATATTCAAGCAATAGCACTACACACTCCGCATACATATTCAAGCAATATCACCACACATTTCTCACATATATGACCTCACACTTACACCACACACTTCAACAATTGCCACACTAAGCCGACAATCGCGTTTTAATAAAAACGTGTTAAGGTAATAATTACCGACAACGTTTCGAATAGTGCCCTCGTAAAAAAAGAACATAAATATCACGTTAAAACCTGTTTCTTGATATTCTAGACTCTCTCACTAGCAGAGGTTCCCGAGTCGGGATAATTTCTAGTCAAGGTAGGATTGAGTCCTGGTGACTGTTATCATATAGTCAGAGAGTGTATCTGAGTGACGATGGCTCTACTGTCATGTAGTCAAAGTTTGTGCCTCAGTGACTATAATACTACTATCACTTAGACAAGGATTGTAACCCAGTGATTGTTGAACTACTGTCATATAGACACAGATTGTAACTCAGTGATTGTTAAACTATTGTCGGATAGGCGGAGATTCTAACTCAGTGATTATTGAACTACTGTCGTGCAGACACAGATTGTAAGTCAGTGACTGTTGTACAACGTTTTTATAGACAAGGATTGTAACTCGGTGATTGTTGAACTTCTGACGTGTAGACAAGGATTGAAACTCGGTGTTTGTTAAGCTACTGACGCGTAGACAAGGACTGTAAGTCAGTGACTGTTAAACAACTACTGTCGGATAGGCGAGGATTGTAGCCCTGTGATTTTTTGAACTACTGTTGTATAGACAAGAATTGTAACTCTGTGATTGTTGAACTACTGAAGTATAGACAAGGAATGTATCTCAGTGATTGTAGTACTACTGTTGTATAAACAAGGATTGTACCTCAGTAATTACTGTACTACTGTCGTATTGACAACGATTGTAACACAGTAGTTGTTTACTAGTTGTTGTCGTATAGAATAAGGATGCTGCACTACTAACTAAAACAGTTGCTGTACTACTGTGTTGTACAGACAAGTATAGACAAGTGATTGATTACAGACAAATTGAGTGATTGTTGAACTACTGTTGTGATACAGACAAGAATTGTACTACTGTCGTATACTAAGTGATTGTTGCACTACTGTCGTATAGACAAGATGAAACATAAATTTATTATGAAAGTTCCTGAAAACTACGGGTATAAATGGAAACAATTGTAGCAGATTGTGTTAGGGCTATTTATAGACAAAGTGAAATTGTAACACTAAGCAAGAATTGTAACAATTACAGTGATAGGAACAATTTGCCAAAATTTTACTACTGTCGTATAGACAAGGATTGTAACTGAGTGATTGTTGAACTTCTGTTGTACAGACAAGAATTGTAACTAAGTGATTGTTGCACTACTGTCGTATAGACAAATGATTGTAACTCAGTGATTGTTGCACTACTGTCGTATAGACAAGGATTGCAACTCGCTGATTGCTGCAAGACCACATGAACTACTGTCAAGCAATGATAAGTAATACTGAAAAGACAGTCATGATAGAGAGCAAACAGACCATCGACATAAAGATTGCTGACGAATTTAAAAATGGGACAATCTTTACATCCAATTGTAAAACTAGACAGAGGATTGCAAACTACTATAATATAGATAACGATTGATAAAAAGACAAGTGACAATCTTTATGTAGTACTGTCAGACTTGTATATACAAAGGATTGAGAGAAACTCAGTGATTGTGATAGTAAAGTCATATAGACAAGGATGGTAACTAAATAATTGTTGTACTACTATCATACAGTGGTGTGTTTATCAGCGATAGCTGAATTTTGAATTAAGAATCCATTTTACAGTACGTGGGACACTCCCATAAGCGCCCTGTCCACCATCTTCAGCACCAAGTAATGAGTTTCAGTTCCGAGTTTCAGCACCAGTAACTGTCTGATTGTATATCCATGCTCCCCCCCCCCCCCCCCCACACCCAACTGAGTGTTAAGCATCAGCTAGATCCCCCGGTGGCTTCTCGCGACGCCATCCTCCTCACAGCGTAATAATCTACCTGTGCCTCCGCACTGTTCACTCGTTCTCAAACTAGATGTTGTGATTAATTGTAGTCACCCTGTTATTGCTTTCTGATAAATGCCAGGCTGTGTTGCACTAAGCGACGTACATTCGCTTCTGCGAGGAGACCCCAAACACTTCGTCTGCCCCTCAACACAGAGCCATCTGTATAGATAATCCCATCACCTGGGCGGGAATTTTTATGAATCATTTGTTGAACTTCTGATTCCATAGGTCTTGGCTCAGGTACTGACGCAGCCTGATATTTTTTAAAACTGACTTTGGCTCCCAGGTAGACTCAGCCTTAAATGGGTAACAGGCAGATTCATGGGAAGTAAAGGCGGCCAGCGTAATGTTGACTCATTTTTAACGGAGTGCCGATTGGTCTATAAAATATAGGTCTAACCCTGTATGTCCAATACGTCTAAAAGGATGTGTGAGTTGAGTTGGGTCAAAAATTGACATCACAGAACTCTGGGCATTCCCATCCGGGCTCCGTCCTCATCTTCAGCAGCCAGTGCAGAGTCCCAATACTGATGGTACCGGTCACAATCTGGTTATGTCTCCGTCTTGCCTTTTCTCTGAGTGTAGTGAGCCGGCCAGACCCTCTGTTTACACCCAGGTGCCTCATTCTCTCCAGGCCATAATAATAATATTGTTCCTCTACTGTTTCTGTTTGTGAAACGATCCTTAACTTTATTTAATGACTTCGCTTCGTAGAACATCTACATGTGGTTGTGGGAATTTTGGTGAGGGGGAAGATGGAATGAGGAAAGAGGGGGGGGGGGTGGAGGTAGGGCCTCAAAGGCACGGCCTCTTGACATTTTTCGAGGGAGCAGTGGTGAGTGAGGTGGGCGCTCAGAGGATTTGTCGCCTGTGATGAATAGATCAAGAAGTGTTAAACGGGGCTGAATACAGAACGCAAAGTATACACTAGGCCCTGTTTAGAACAGACATTACTAAGGTAAATACAGTTCAGCCTGTTTTCCCCTCGTCAATACTGTGTGTGCTACCAACCTTTTCAAGTGAAAAAATTTTCTTTACAGCGACAAACCATGGCCAGATACGCTTAATGGAACCCAATTCATAAGCTATCAATGGACTGGTATTTAATGTCGGCCTCCCGGTTTTTCTAAACCCGAATAGGCATAAAGACCTGTGTGTGTGTGTGTGTGTGTGTGTGTGTTTGTGTGTGTGTGTGTTTGTGTGTGTGTGAGTGACTGTGTGTGTGAGTGTTTTGTGTATGTGTGTGTATGTGTATGCGTATGTGAGTGAGTGACTGTGTGTGTTTGTGTATGTGTGTGTGTATGTGTGTGAGTGCTTGTCTGTAAGTGTGTGTGCGTGCATGTGTGTATAAGAGATAGTAGGTGTGTATGTATTATGCTACCTATTGAAGGTTAGTATCTAAAACCTATTTGCTGGAGGTTTAAACATATGACCGCTGAATCGACTCGGTAAAAATGCTATCTCATCCCCCGTCTCTTCTTCCTTTTCATTCTTCTCCTTCTTCTCCTTCTCATCATCACCATCATCATCATTGTGATTATCATCTCCATCATTATTTTCTTCATTCTTCTTCTTCTTCTTCTCATCATCTTCATTATCATCCTCACCACCACCATACTCATCCTCATCCTTCACATCATCATCTTAATCATCATTTTTATCATCAACTTCCTCCTCCACGTCATCATCATATCTCGCTCATCCCATCTTGATCTTCTTGTACCTTGCGGTGACAATGTGAAACAGATTTGGCGGGAAAATGTCCGTTTGTGTCCATTATGTGCTTGGTCGGCCTATTCTTCGCTTTTGGCCTGGTCTGTACATCATAGACGAGATAAGATGAGACCAGATGGGATGTGATGGTTTGAGATGAGATGGCATGGCAATGAAAGAGATGAGTTTGTGACAGGATGGGATGAGTTAAGAGGAGAAGGAAAGATAAGAGTTAAGTTACGCTGAGATGAGTTGTCATGGGATCAAAAGAGTGTAGATTAGTTAGAATGATTTGATATGAGTTGAGATGAGATGTGATTTAGTGAGATGAAGTGAGATTGATGAGTTAAGATGAGATAGATGAGAGGAGAGGAGAGATTAGATAAGATAAGATTGAATTAGCTGACTTGAGCCGAGTTGAAAAAAAGATGAGACTAGTTTAAATGAGGTGACATGTGATGAGGTAGGATGAGGTTAAATGTGATGAAATGACATGAGTTTTGAGATAAATTGAGTTGAAATGTGATAGATGAAGTGTTGTAGTGAGATAAGATAATATGAGATAAGCTGAGCTGAAATAAGATATGATTAGTTAAGATGAGGTGACATGTGATGAGGTAAGACGAGGGGAATGTGATGTGATGAGATGAGTCTTGAGATAAATTGATAGATGAAGTGTTGTAATGAGATGAGATAATTTGAGATAAGCTGAGTTGAAATGAGATAAGATTAGTTGATGTGAGGTGACATATGCTGAGGTAAGATGAGGGGAATGTGATGAGATGAGTCCAGTTAAACTGAGCTAAAATGAGATGAGGTAAGTTGCCATGAGGTTACATTAGCTGGGATGAGTTGAGTTAAAATGAGACAAGATTAGTTAAGATGAGGTGAAATGCGATGAGCTGAAATGAGATGAGTTAAACTGAGTTGAAATTAAATGATATTAGCTGAAATGACGTGAGATGTGATGAGTTTAGATGAGGCCAAATGCGATTGCCTGAAATGAGAAGACTTACACTGCGTTGAAATGAGATGAGCATATCTGAGATGATGTGAAATGTGATGATGTAAGTTGAGGGGAAATGTGATAAGCTGAAATGAGATCAGTTGAACTGTAATGACATGACATGAAATGATGTGAGCTGTCATGAGATTAGATACATTGAGATGAGCTGAGTTAAAATGAGATTGGTTAGTTGAAATGAGGTAAAATTGATGAGGTAAGGAGAGAGACAATTTGAGGACCTGAGATGAGATGATTTGACTTAAACTGAGTTGAAATGAGATGAGCTAAGTTGCCATGAGGTGAGATAAGCTGAGATGAGCTGAGCTAAATTGAGATGAGATTAGTTGAGGTGAGTTTAATAGGATGAGAAAAGTTGAAATGAGCTGAGTTGAAATTAGATAAAGTTAAGTGTGATGAGCTGAGAAGAGATGAGTTAAACTGTTGAAATGAGGTAAGATTAGTTTAGATGAGGTAAAATTCATGAGGTAATGTGAGGTGAAGTGTGATGAGCTGAGATGAGAGGAGTTGAGTTAAACTGAGTGAAAATGGGATAGAGGAAGTGAGTTGCCATGAGATAATATAATTTAAGATGAGCTGTGTTAAAATGTGGTACGACTAGTTTAGATGAGGTGAAATTGATGAGGTAAGAGGAGGTGAAATGTGATGAGCTGAGATAAGGTGAGTAAAACTGCGTTGAAATGAAATGATATGAGTTGTCATGAGATGTGGTAAGTCGAGATGAGCTGAGCTGAAATGAGATAAGATTACTTGAAGTGTGGTGAAAAGTGAAGAGAAGATGAGGTAAATTTGAGGAGGTGAGGTAATATAAGGTGAGTTAAACTGAACTGAAAAGAGATGAGACGAGTTGCCATGAGATGAGATAAGCTGAGATGAGACGAGTGGAGAATGAGATGATATTAGTTCGTAGACTTATGTGGAGTGCACATTTTTCTAAAATAATTCTGTGTTTCCCGATCGATGTGGACGCTAATGTTCTACCGTAGTTATATGTTCACAGACTTGTGTAGAAATATTACTGTTCTACTATAGTTCTATATCTACAGATGGCTATGGGCACTAATGTACTGCAACAGTTCTGTTATAGTTCTATGTCCAAACAAAGATCCGGAGCACTGATATAGTTGAAAATTCAATACTCGTCTAGGGCACTATTGTTCTACAATAGTTCTATGCTCTATGTTCATAGATAATATGGGAGCACACATGTTTTAATACAGTTCTATGATCTCGATTGGTTTGGAGCACCACTATTGTACTATAGTTGTATGTTCACAGACTGATGTGGAGCATTAATGTTTTACTGTAATGGTGCTTTCAATAATTACAATCTAGTAATGTGCTACCATAGTTCTACGCTCACAGACTCACCTGGGACACTAATATTCTAGTATTTTCTATGTTCTCATAATGTTCTCACTATTGTTCTACTTCAGTTCTATGTTCATAGAATGGTGTAGAGACTCCTATTCTACTTCTATGTTACATACTGGTGTGGGCACTAATGTTCTACTATTGTTCTCCATGTTCTATATTCACAGACTCCTGTGGGCACTAATATTCTACTATAGTTGTATGTTTAATGTTTACAAACTTGTGTGGAGCAATAATGCTTAACTATAGTTCTACGTTCAATGTTCACAGACTGGTGTGGAGCAATAATGATATGCCTGAAAAGTATACTAAGAGCTAGACTGCAACAGAGATGTCTCTTCTGTCTTGTAGGAGTTTTGTCTCTGATCGCCATCAATGTATTGTTTATAGTCAGGAACAGGCCATACCGAGATAGTGGTGGCGTGGTCGCCAGTGTGGCACATAGAGTTTTGCCAGATAATATTAGACAGGAGATGCCTGCACCTAAGCAGTGGAACAGCAGCAACACCGAGACCACAGAAGCCGTCAGATGCGCAAGTTATCAGGTGTTTCAACCGGTTCAGCTGCCGCCCTTGAACGAGAGCACAGCCAACATCACACAATGTCCGGACATCCCTCCCGGCCTTTTGGGTGAGCACACCTTTCTCCTCTCAACTCTACGGTGTCTTTCCACATACAGGTCTCTTCAAATGTCCATGTTGTGTTTCCTTCACGTGGGTCTTTATGCTTATTTATGTGACTCTCTGTGTCTGTACGGCGCTCATTGTCTGTATTTGTGAGATTCTCCATGTCTTTTTTGTGTGTGTGTGGTTCCTTCTGTCTGTTAGTACGATTTTTACTTTCGTTTTTGTATGATTGTTTCAAACGCTAGGGGAAAAAAGGGGGGGGGGGAGGGTGGAGGGGGTTGCGTGGTCTTGAGGCATGGTGTCCGCCTCGAGTGCAATAGGTTCCGGGTTCAATCCCCGGTAAGGGCTTGGATTTTTTTTTGTTGCAAGGGCTTGGACTTCTGATCTCTGGGTAGTGATATCAGACGTCCGTGTGCATTTTAGCATACGTAAAAAATCGAACAGAGTAGCCTAATGGCACTGCCCGGGCAAAATTTGGAGTTGAAAATCTACCCAAAGTATTTCAGGATCCTCGCCAGTGCTACAGAGCCTGTGCACTGTGCTGAAATTCTTCGGACTCAGGCTTGAGTTAGCAGAAGAATGGAGCACTTATGGGTTACTACCCGTGTACTATGATGTTAATCCGTTGTTCAAACCTCAACCCTTATTTGTCTCCTACGTCTCTCCTGCTCCTAGTCTAATAAAATCTGCAGATCTCACTTCTAGGAAAGATTTGCCTACATTTGTAATTGGTTCGAAGCTATTACACGCCTCATCACTAATTGCCTTTCACATTATATTTTCCGTATATGTGTTGAAAATATGTGACGGGGTGTCTAACCAATATATTTTCAACTCTTGACATTGCCCGGTTTTAATCTCTTCTACTTCTTCTTTGTCTCCACCGCTACCGTCTGTCTAGTCCACCGCTGCCATCTGTCTAGTCCACCGCTGTCGTCTGTCTAGTCCACCGCTGCCGTCTGTCTAGTCCACTGCTGCCGTCTGTCTAGTCCACCGCTGCCGTCTCGCTAGCGTAGTTGGCTAAACCGGATTGCGCGGTGACCGGATGACGAACTCCTTGTGGTCCGGGTTCACGCCCGGGGGTAGGCAGAAAAGCCACATTTCTCCCAGATTCACGGTATTTATCATGGAATCAAGGCCGAAGGGTTGCGATATTCATGATACCGAGCCTAAGGGTTAACAACTTATGGCTTCTAGATGCTAACAAGCAAACAACAAACAAGTGGTCTTACTGCTGCCTGTTTTACCGCTCCACCAGTTTTACCGACCAGGCCAGCGCTATCTAAATTGCAACAGCATCCTCCAGTGGATAGTAGCGCCCACGGTCGGAAAGACCAATAAGCTGTAGCGGCTCCTGCTTCAGTCAGAATTAATGGTAAAGGTAAAGTCGGAAAATGTAAACCAACGTCATTGCACACGGTTATAAACCATAAGTATCCCGTGTGGGTTCCGGGGCCCTACTATGGGAAAACAAGAATATACCCACTGCCTACCCAAAAGCATGTCGTAAGAGTCGACTAATTGAGAGCTTCCTTCGAAGTCGGAGTGCATCTGCCTGAGAGGCAAGGAACCAACAGTCTGCACACAAATGTTTCAGAACTGTCAAACGGATGCACACGCAAAACCCAGGTTTTGGAACAGGACTGCAGTCCAGAAATGGACGAACAACCAAAACTTTCCACTAGAGTTTACAGCTGGTGAACGTGAAGAAGAAGAAGAAGAAAGCCATAAGTGCTCTGCCACCAGTACGGACAGCTGACAAAAAACTGTCGGCCTGTTCACACGTAACTCTGTAGCTACAGCGACATTCCTCCATTTACCCCAGAGTGTCACTCGGGTACTCATTTCCTAGAGGCTGGGTGAACCCCGGGAACCATGCAGTTTCGAACACCGACCGTGGCTGCAGCGAGTCGCAGCTGGATTTAAAAGCGAGCCTCCTATCGGCTGCGCTAACGCTGCTCACAATTGTATGTTTGAGATTCGGGGTTTGAACAACAAATCAACATCATGGCACACGGCTAGTAACCCATAAGAGCACAGGCTCTGTAGCACCAGCGAGGATCCTGAAATACTTTGGGTAGATTTTTAACACTACATTTTTGCCCGGACAGCGCCGTAAGGCAACTCTTTTCGGTTTCCAACTGCCAAGGGATTTTTTACGTGCGCAACAACGCACACGGGCGTCCGATCTCACCACCCAGAGACCAGGGGGAATTACTAGAAGTCCAAGTCCACGTTAAAAAATCGCAGCCCTTACCGGGGATTGAACCCGGAACCTAAAGAACACGACCAGGACACCATACCTCGAGACCACGCAGTCCCCAACTAATTAATTGTAGTGACCCTGTTATTGCTTTTTGTTGCTGTAAATGTCAAATTTAAAGTGAAACTGAACACATACAATGAAAAAAAAAAAAAAAAAAATGAAAAACAGTTAATTAGGCTTCAACCCAGGAAATTCTACATGTTGGGAGGATGGGTTAACCACTATATTTAGAATTGATGTGTCTGTAACCTGACACTTTTTAAAAGTGAGTTGCGTTTCCTTTACAGGACGTTGCAGAACCAACCCCAACATCTGTTTTGAATTTTCTAGGCAAATTAGGGTCTAGTAGTTTGCCATTGCTTTCTGGACTGTCGTCTTCTCGATACGGACAGCTGATGACACAAAGTGCCACTATGCGGACGAGGATCACCGCGTTCAGCCATTGGGCCATATTTATGGCCAAGCTGTATTGCGGCCCCTGGCAAGAGCAAGAGTGGGGCTTCAAAATAAAGAAAAATTGCATCCCACAGGATAGCAATATTTGTCAGCATATATAATAACAAAGACTGACAAATACCGTGTGTTTAATTCTACGTCTTCTACTTTATCTTTGTCTCCAACGCTGCCGTCTGTTTAATCATTGCCCCCATGTGCACCTGAGAATCTTACCGCCCAGTAATGCCATCACCAGTATGTGAAAGTTTGGCAGAAGTGTGTTCTTTTCTGAGCACTGCCTAGGAAAACCCAGGTACTCGTTCTTATGTAGTCCCCAGCACAGGGGTGCCGACGCAAGTAAACCCTTTAAGGAGGTAAGCCAAAGTCTCTTGGTCAACTCAGGTCTCAGAGTCTACCTATGAACCTGTATGTGTCTGTCAGGTAAACAAAAACCCCGGAAGGTGCCCACAGACCCTAGCCTGCTGGTGGCAGCCCTGTTTCCAGTGCTTCAACCCGGGGGACACTACAAGCCGCAGTCCTGCATTCCTGTGGAACGAACCGCCATCCTCATCCCCTACAGGGATCGCTGGGAACATCTCTTCACACTGCTGCCCGTCATTATCCCCATGTTGATTCGTCAGAACCTGCACTTTACTATTTTTATTATTGAGCAGGTAAATATGTCTGTTATCATCACCAACGCCACTATTTTCGTCACTACATTTTCTGGTGCTTTAATAAAATCCTACCCCAAACAGGGAAAATACACATAATTGTTAGGGGGTGGTAGATAGGCTGCATTCTCTCGTGGGATGTAGGTGGGTTGGGGTTAGGGTCAGTTCTAGATGTTTTGGGGTCGTTAAAAGCACCAGGAACCCGGGAAACTCAGTCTTACCACCCTCAAGTATATTGGACTCTCCTGTTACGTCATACGGGGGTAGGATATTTTAAAAGAATCAATTTTCTATAATTACCATCACTGCCAACACCACCACTACAACCACATTTTCTACAACCAAGGTCAAATTCTCTAAAAACACTACCAGGACAATATCACCAACCCCATTACCGTCATCACTATCTCTAAAGCCACCATCACCACCAAGACTATCGCCATCACTGCCACTACTGTTCTACAACCACCATAACAATCTTCTCTGTAACTACCACCACTATTATCTCACTAACAACCACCACCACATTCTCTATAACCATCACCATAATTTCAACTGAGTTCAGTTGAGCTGGGTAAAGAAAGACATCACAGCACTGGGAGCATTCCCAGATGCTCTTCGTCCCCATCGTCAGCAGCTAGCGCAGTTCCAATACTAATGGTATCGGACGCAGTCTGATTGTATATCCATCTTGCCATTCCTCTAAGGTAGTGTGCCGACCATGCCCTCTGGTCACAACCAGGTGTATCTCCAGGCCATGATAATCTATTTTTCTTTCGGAGTTCATTACTTGTCGCCAAAGGGCCACATGTGCCTTCTCGTGTATCAACTCATTACCCAGTGGTGCAGATCCAGCCATTCTGTCTGCCTTGTTCAACCCATGTCCCCAATATGCAACGGTTACTATTCCCATTCAGTCACCATTAGACCCCACGGTGTATCTCAGCTGCACAGTAAATTGTATTATGGTATAAACATTGGGATATATGGAGATGTGTTTGATGCAATTGTAGATTCACCTAACGGGTTGATGATATTGAACCACTCATTTTAAAAAAAAATGGTTTTAATCATTCCGAATCTGACCACCCCAAAAGGTTGATAATTGTTATTGGCTGAATAAATTGTAATCCATCTCGGTGCCAGTACTCGTCTTCCTCTCGGAGCCCATGTTCAACACACTTTTTCTAGAAACATATGTCTAATATTGAAAATGAATTTATGAAATGTCAATACTGCATTGTGATGTCAATGTTAATTTCAGTTTCAGAGAGTGATATGTTGACTTGTCTCTAACATTTTTAAGATCTCTCGTCAAATGACATCTACATCGAAGTCGTCAACTTTCCTTTTCCTTCCTTGCTTGACATGAGTGTACTCTGTATTCTGAATTAATAAAGTAACAGAAAGTGTATTGATCGGCACACTAGAAAGAAGTAGAAAGATAAAAGAACACACTAGACAACATAAAAATCGAAAGCTATAGTTACCGTGCAGGAATTTAACCTGTCACCTCCAGACGGTGTGTGCGCCTCGCCATGGATAAAAGTGCACTCAGAACATGGTCAACTAGGCACCCTGGAAAAAAGCTGTATCCTGTCTAATCCACCGGTTAAACGATGCTCTATCCAAACCAAGCGCCAATCGTGTTCGGTTCTCTGGGTCATAAAAAGCACAATATAAATGACTTAACTTAGATTCACCGAGGAAGTGATGGTAGAGTAAACCGGTAACCTTCTGCACAGTAATAAATGTGCATCTCAAATTCATTTTATAAATGATTTCGATGTCCGCTTTTATAAGCTAGCTATATGAAACAATAACTCAACACTAATTTGTGAAAGCGCCTTTCACTAAACGAACTTGACCGACCTCTTATTTTGGAGCGAGGTCAGCAAGAGTGCGACTTTGCACAAGAAAAATCATACAGTTACGTAGGTTTTCTTGACCCCCTGTTAAACCAGTCATATTGTGCATTACTTCCTGAGACTAATGAAAGTAAACCTTCCAAAAGTAAACCAAGACGGTTTCATGATAAAATATATATCGTAAAGAAGAAAAGTAACCACATATTATATTCTTCTTTAGTGAAAAACAATTTCCCAAACGTCATGCAGTTTTCGAGAGAATGGCTTGTGAACAGAAAGCTCACGACTAAAACAAAAACTCTTTTCTATCGGGTTTATATTCTCAGTACTCTGCTTTATGACTGTAAAACTTAGTCAACATTTTCGTACCAGGAGAAACGACAATAGCTTTCGATTCCGATGTCTTAAAAGAATACTTGACATTATACAAGTGCTAAGATATTGGAAAGAGCAGATATTAGAACAGTTTTCTCAATGCTCAGTCTACGAAGGCTCAGGTGGTTGGGTCACACCTGGGGAATGGAAGATGGCAGAGTCCCTAAGGACATCTTCTGTGGTGAATTAATGATCGGTAGAAGATGTCGAAGCCGACCTACGATATAAAGATGTGTGCGAGCGGGACATAAATGATGCAGACATTGAGGTGGACTCGTGGGAGCAAAATGTCATAGACCGTATTGTGCGGAGGGGGCACACCTGAAGGGAATTAGAATAAAGAAATGATTTCAGAAAGGGCGAGAGCTGAGCGTGTTAAAAAAAAAAAAACACTAAAGACAAATGCTGACAACTTCTGCTAAAGTCCAATGCTATAATTGTGGAAAACGTTTCTTAACATGGGCTGTTCTTGCTAGTCACATTCGTCATCATCACTGGCTGTAAGTCCCATGCCTCTTCATAGCGCAATATAACACTATCGTCTGAAAAGATAGAAAGGTGCCAATCAATAGCATTTTGAAACGTCACTTTTCAATTGCACAATGCAAAATACTGGGCGAATTTCATCACCCAATTATACACGCCAAAAGAGTGAAGCTTTGTTAACCAAAAATTATGCAACCATTAATAAAGAAAATATAATATTTAATATGTCTCTTTCGTATTAGCTCTCGCTCATACACAGTCGATACGAGTTGTGGTCTAATAGTCAGATTCACAGGTTAGACGAGGCAGACTTCTCTTCCAACAAACTACCACACGACTCCAAATGACAGTCGACGATGGATACCGTCAGTTCCAGGTTTATTCAGTACCCTTCAATAGCAAATAAGTGGCAAGAGTCAACATTTCAACCTCACTTACGCCATGCAGGCAGTTTTCAATTGCTCACACTTTGGGTATACAGCTACCTACACACGGTTGGCACAATCAACAGTCAATAGGACACTTCCATAGTCCTCAGCTATACTTCAACGTGGGCTGCTACAGCCACTTCACAGCTTGCCCACCTAGCCATTCAGGATCAACATTCACTTCGTTTCACTCTGGATCCATTTTCACTACGATCTTTCTGGAGTCCTGTCACAGAATGACTTCACAGTCAGCAATTCCCACAGACTTCGTGTTCTCAGGTGAGGTCGACAATCTCGTGTTTTGCCATTCTCAAGTCAGTTTCATATCTCTCACTCTAGGGACTTCCCCAGTTCTGTCAATCAGTCAAACCCCTTACGTTATAAAGCCCTTGACAGGGCTTTGTAGTACTGTTGATTCTTTACTTGTGCAGTAAATGTCAAAGCAAGCAATGCCACAACATTTGGCAACTTGTTTTAAAATAAAAGCTCATTTGTTGCTGCTTTATGACTTTCCAGTTTAAAAAAAAAAAAGGTGGGTGGGGGGGGGGGGGGGGGGGGGGGGGGGGGGGGGGGGGGGGGGGGCCGATGGGGCCGATGAATGTCGTCAATTTTGTGTGTGTCCAATTTAATTGATCTCATGTTTTATTTCATTGGCTACCAAGTGTACCGATGATCTTATGTTCTTTTTCACTATCTATCACTCGCATGATTGATTTTATGTTCTGGTTAATTGTCTACCAAGTGTGTAATTGATCTCATTTTTATGTTTAATTATCTACAAAGTTGATTATTCATCTCATAGTCTCTTTCATTGTGTACATAGTGCGTCATTATGCTTATATTCTATTTCATTGTCATTGAAAGTGTGTAATTTATCTCATGTTATTTTTCATTATCTACCAAGTGTCTGATTGACTTTGTGTTCTCTTTCATTGTCTACCAAGTGTGTAATTTATTTCATGTTCTATTTTGTTGTCTAAAAATGAATCATTGATGACATGTTCTCTTTCACTGACTATCAAGTGAGTCTTCTCTTTCATTGCTCCTTTCTAAGTTTTAATGAATAAAATTTTTCTCACTGTTTCTCTCTCTCTCTCTCTCTTATGTCTCTGTAATGTTATGTCCCGATTCATTCCTCTTTCTCTCTATGTTCTCAATTCGACAGCAATGACAGTTCTCATGGCATCAATGACAGTTATCATTGCAGCGCTAGTAACAATACATTGTGATACTGCATCTCTTAAGACAGTGAGAGCGACAACACTTTGTTACACAGTACACTAACATCTAAACTTTATTTTCTGGCAACAAGGACCTGCCATCCAAATTCAACAAGGGCTTGTTAATTAACGTGGGCTTTCTGGAGGCCTTGAAGATGGACAACTACACGTGCTTCATCCTGCACGATGTGGACATGCTTCCCGCGGATGACCGGAACATGTACAGGTGTCGGGAGGACAGCCCCATCCACCTGGTTGCTTCTCTGGATAAGTTCGATTACAAGTAGGTGATTTCTTATCTATCTGTTTCATAAACTTCACTACAAGTATGTGATTTCTTATCTGTTTAATAAACCTCACTACAAGCATGTGATTTTTATCTGTCTGATAAACCTCACTACGAGTATGTGATATCTTATCTACCTGTTTGATAAATTTCAAGACGTATGGGATTTCTTATCTGATTGATAAACTTCACTACAAGTTTATGATTTTTTATCTATCTTGATAAACTTCACTACAAGTATGTGATTTTTTTTTTCTGTTCGATAAACTTCACTACAAGTATGTGATTTCTTATCTATCTGTTTATTAGACTTCACTACAAGTATATGACTTCTTATCTATCTGTGTGAAAAACGTAACTACAAGTATGTGATTTCTTACCCGTTTGAAAAACTCCACTACAGCTTTGTAATTTTTTTTCTATCTGTTTAATAAACTTCACTATAAGTATGGGATTTCTTATTTATTTGATAAACTTCACTACAAGTTAATGATTTCTTATCTATCTGTTTGATAAAGTTCACCACAATATGTGATTTCTACCTGTTTGATAAACTCCACTACAACTTTGTGATTTCTTATCTATCTGTTTAATAAACTTCACTATAAGTATGTGATTTTTTTTATCTGTTCGATAAACTTCACTACAAGTTTGTGATTTTGTATCTATCTGTTTGATAAATTTCATTACAAGTATGTAATTTCTTATATGTGATTTCATATCTATTTGCTACATCTGATTACAAGTAATTGATTCCTTGACTTCCATATGGGTAAATATTGGACATTACAGCATTCAGGACAAGCTTATATTAGCTCCGTCTGCCTCTTCTTCAACAGACAGGAAAGAATGTCCATACTGATGGTACCCATTGTCACCAGGTCATTCTTCTAAGTCTTCATTAGCATCCAGATCCCACAGCCACTTCTCGCTGCATCACCGCCCCCCCCCCCAACTACGTGTTTTCAGTGTCTTCCATTTTACCTGTTATCTTCTTTGTCCCACAGGCTGGAGATCACATCTGCCTTATGCAATTGCAGTATACCACCAAATGGGACCAGTCAAGCTAGCCTGTTGCCTTTTTATTTCCAAACATACCTGAATCTTCTTCTTTTGTCAAAATCTGCTTGTGCCGCTAGGCGTCCCAGTCTATCAGATGATCGGCAACCGAGCCAGGGCGCGCTCAGTCGCTTCATATGCCGTGATGTTATGAAGTCTCAAGTTGTCCGTGACTCCTTCAATCCATATTCTTCTTGGTCTTCCCCTGCCTCTTGGTGTTTCGATTTTCATGTTGTATGCTCTTGATGCTGGCATCGTTGGTTCCATTCTCATTAGGTGACCAAACCATTTCATTCTTTGCTTCTCAATAAATTTAACGATGGGTATGGTTCCAATAGTTCTTGTAATCACATCGTTTCTCACTCGATCTCCCTTGGTTTTATTCGCAGCCATTCTCAAACATCTCATTTCACAGGTGGTTAGTCTAAACATACCTGAATGACCGGGGCAAAATATCCATTTGACTCTCACTTCCTGTGACCTCTGGATTGATGTAACCGATTCCATATGAAGAAAACCTTACTTCAAGTTCCTGGGCATGAATTGTAAATCCAACATTATGACAATATGTGTGGCTGAGATTGTTTCCACCCATCGTAACGCCGCAGTTACCGTCTTAACCTTCATTCTCATGCTTAATGTGTTTATGTAATACGCCAAGCTCTCCTTTGTCAATCTTCTCCCCCAAGATTTTACAACGAAGCCCATCCATTTTCTTCTACCCTTGGTCACTGTGCCATCTCTGACTTTAAATTGGATAAGCCTGACTGCAAGGTTGCGCTTGTTCTCTTTTTTAGAAAAACTTGATTACTAGAGCCTAATTTAAAAAAAAAGGTCCTTATTCTAAGGCGTTTTGGGAATATAGGGCTAGACCTATATTTTTATGGACCAATCAGCACGTGGTGGGTAATGTGGTCAGCATCACACCGGCCGCCTTTACTTTCTAGGACTGTACCTGGTACCCACTCAAGGTTGGGTCGACCTAGAGGTGGGGGGGGGGGTTCTTCGTGGTGAAGTGGTCAAGCTGTTTGCCTCGCGCGCTGAAGGTCGTGGGTTTATTTCAGGGCGGCTCAGTTCAATTCACGGGTGCATTTTTTAACGAAGATCTCTAAGGATGTCACCGGAACTACAGAAGTCGTACTCTGTCCGACGCTCTCGGCAGTGAATTAGCTGTTCTGCGGAGAGAGACTGAGCCATATTCAATAAAACCAGGTGCAATGAAGTAATTCCCCTCCCCTTTACCTTTACTTTTCCTTCTATTAGATAAGGTTCTATCGCTTCAAGTATGTGATACTTTGTAAATTAAATTGCACGAGTCTTATTACAAGTATTTGAGTACTGATCTGAAGGATAAGTTTAATTACATTTATGTGAAGATTTCCATTTCTTCTTATACGGTCAACTAATTAGGGGTGCTTCTTTCGAAGTCGGAGTGCATCAGCCTGAGAGGCAAAGAACCAACAGTCTGCACACAAATAAGTCAGAATTGTAAAAATGATGCATATGCAAAACTTAGGTCCTGGTACAAGGCCATAGTCCAGAAATGGACGAACAACCGGAATTTTCCGCCGGGGTTTTCAGTCAGTGAAAGCAAAAAAAAAAAAAAAAAATCTCTTCAGATATGTAAAACCTTTACTTATCTGTTTAATAACTTGTATTATATGTAAGGATGTATCGTCCAATGATATGTGTAGCTACATATACGAAGTTTGAAGTTTGAACAACGGATTAACATCATGGCACACGGAAGTTTAAACAACGAATCAACATCATGGCACACGGGTAGTAACCAGTAAGTGCTCCGTTCTTCTTCTAACTCAAGTCTGAGTCCGAAACAACTCAGCAGAGTGCACAGGCTCTGAAGCACCGGCGAGAAGTTGGGTAGAGTTTTAACTCCAAATTTTGCCCGTGCAGCGCCATTAGGCTACTCTTTTTTTATTTCCAACTGCCAAGGAATTTTTTTACGTGCGGAACAAGGCACACGGACGTCCGATCTCACTACCTAGAGACGAGGGGGAATTACTAGAAGCCCCTCCCCCATCCCCACCCCAGATACATATATATATGGTTAAGTAGCTAATTTGTTACATCTTTCACCTTCGACTCATACAGACTTGACGGATTCGTGGCTGTGACAGTTCCTTACAGATGCTAAAAATTAGGGTTTACCCACCCCTAAATCTGAGATAGCCTATCGGAGTAAGCAGGGATAAAGGTGACATCATCAACCTTGTCGGGGGAAGCAGAGGTAGAGGTGACATCATCAACCTTGTCGGGGGAAGCAGGGGTAGAGGTGACATCATTAACCTTGTCAGAAGAAGCAGGGATAGAGGTGACATCATCAACCTTGTCGGGGGAAGCAGAGGTAGAGGTGGCATCATCAACCTTGTCGGGGGAAGCAGAGGTAGAGTTGACATCATCAACCTTGTCGGGGGAAGCAGAGGTAGAGGTGACAGCATCAACCTTGTCGGGGGAAGCAGGGGTAGAGGTGACATCATTAACCTTGTCGGGGGAGTCAGGGGTAGAGGTGACATCATCAACCTTGTCGGGGGAAGCAGAGGTAGAGGTGACATCATCAACCTTGTCGGGGGAAGCAGAGGTAGAGGTGACATCATCAACCTTGTCGGGGGAAGCAGGGGTAGAGGTGACATCATCAACCTTGTCGGAGGAAGCAGGGATAGAGGTGACATCATCAACCTTGTCGAGGGAAGCAGAGGTAGAGGTGACATCATCAACCTTGTCGGAGGAAGCAGAGGTAGAGGTGACATCATCAATCTTGTCGGGGGAAGCAGAGGTAGAGGTGACATCATCAACCTTGTCGGGGAAAGGAGGGGTAGAGGTGACATCATCAACCTTGTCGGGGGAAGCAGAGCTAGAGGTGATATCATCAACCTTGACGGGGAAAGCAGGGGTAGAGGTGACATCATCAACCTTGTCGGAGGAAGCAGATGTAGAGGTGATATCATCAACCTTGTCGGGGGAAGCAGAGGTAGAGGTGACATCATCAACCTTGACGGGGAAAGGAGGGGTAGAGGTGACATCATCAACCTTGTCGGGGGAAGCAGAGCTAGAGGTGATATCATCAACCTTGACGGGGAAAGCAGGGGTAGAGGTGACATCATCAACCTTGTCGGAGGAAGCAGATGTAGAGGTGATATCATCAACCTTGTCGCAGGAAGCAAAGGTAGAGGTGACATCATCAACCTTGTCGGGGGAAGCAGAGGTAGAGGTGACATCATCAACCTTGTCGGGGAAAGTAGAGGTATAGGTGATATCATCAACCTTGACAGTGTAAGCAGAGGTAGAGGTGACATCATCAACCTTGTCGGGGGAAGCAGAGGTAGAGGTGACATCATCAGCCTTGTCGGGGAAAGTAGATGTATAGGTGATATCATCAACCTTGACAGGGTAAGCAGAGGTAGAGGTGACATCATCAACCTTGTTGGGGGAAGCAGAGGTAGAGGTGACATCATCAACCTTGACGGGGAAAGCAGGGGTAGAGGTGTCATCATCAACCTTGTCGGGGGAAGCAGAGGTAGAGGTGACATCATTAACCTTAACGGTGGGAAGCAGAGGTAGAGGTGACATCATCAACCTTGTCGGGGGAAGCAGAGGTAGAGGTGACATCCTCAACCTTGTCGGGGGAAGCAGGGGTAGAGGTGACATCATCAACATTGTCGGAGGAAGCAGAGGTAGAGGTGACATCATCAACCTTAACGGTGGGAAGCAGAGGTAGAGGTGACATCATCAACCTTGTCGGGGGAAGCAAAGGTAGAGGTGACATCCTCAACCTTGTCGAGGGAAGCAGGGGTAGAGGTGACATCATCAACATTGTCGGAGGAAGCAGAGGTAGAGGTGACATCATCAGCCTTGTCGGGGGAAGCAGAGGTAGAGGTGACATCATCAACCTTGTCGGGGGAAGCAGGGGTAGAGGTGACATCATCAACCTTGTCGGGGGAAGCAGAGGTAGAGGGGACATCATCAACCTTGTTGGGGAAGCAGAGGTAGAGGTGACATCATCAACCTTGTCGGGGGAAGCAGAGGTAGAGGTGACATCATCAGCCTTGTCGGGAGAAGCAGAGGTAGAGGTGACATCATCAACCTTGTACGGACTAGAATAGTGGACAGTGATGGATCCCTGACACTGACATTGTTGTTTGATCTGGAAGTAATGGTTGGTAAAACACGTCCATGCCGAGGTGGAGGCCGCTATAGGGGACATTGTAACCATCTCAACATATGAACAGCCAGTATAGATACCTTGAAGTTGCTGCTGTTTTGGTGGATTGAGAATGAGCACGCTAGTTCTGGACATTTAGGAATATATGACTGGATGAATTAATGAAATAATGAATGAACGAAGATTTAACATCAGTGCACTCAGGACAATCCCACAGGTGCTCCATTTCCTTCTCAGTAGCCAAAGAAGAGTCAATATGCTAATAGTACCTGTTACAGCGTGATATAAACGTCTGCGTATGTTTTCCTCTTTGTTTTGAATTTCTTCTAGATCCTCTATTCATCCCCTATTAAATTAGTCTTTCAATGCATGGATTTTCTTTCTCTCTCTGCCTCTTTCTGTCTCTCATTCTCTCTGTTCTCCTGCACTGGTCGTTTGATCCCAGAGTCATGTTTCTCAGGCAAAGTATTGGAGGAATGGCTGAGACTTAGCCTAGGTTGGTCATGTTTCTCCCAAGTAGCAGACAGGATGAGATTTGGCCTTGATAGTTATTGTTTCTCCCACTGTACACAGCACAGACTGACAAGCGGCCTAAGTTGGTAATGTTCTCTCTCCAGATTTTAGGCATGACACTGTGAGCAGACTGCAGGCTAATGTCCAAATGGATAAAGCTGATTAATTGGCAAGAGTTCACGTGTTTTGACCTCATTCTCCAGGCTCCTATATGCTGGTCTGTTTGGTGGCGTGGTCGGCTTCACACGGCGACAGTTCGAGCTCATCAATGGAGCCTCCAACATGTACTTTGGTTGGGGAGCTGAAGACGACGACATGAGAGACAGGTAATAATCATATTAGCAATAATATTACAGGTAGTTGTAGCAGCTGCATCAGCAGCAGCAGCAGTAGTAGTCATAATAATAATGGCGCGCTTGCGTTTTTAGTGGATTACATACACTGGCAGTGGGAATCTGATAAAATCCAGATAAAGGCAACAATAAAGTCTCTTAGGAACAAATCCTATCCCAGAAGACAAACTTAACTCACTATATGAAAAGAACTTACTATATGCTGATTTTTTTTGGGGGGGGGGGGGGGTATAATCATGAATGATTGGCGAGTTATTTTTTTTCGGGTGGTGGGGCGGGGGGAGGGTGGGGGTGGAGCTGGGGTTGTAAGCGAGGGGTGGGGAAGAGGCTGGAGGGGGGGGGGGGGGTTTATTGATTATTTTCTCATTAGCATTGCGGTGGGGGGGGGGGGGGGGGGCGGGCGCGGCTAGGTATTGATGGATTGTGAACAGGATTCAACAGACCCCACATCTATATGCACGAACAATTCAAGGTTGGAGAATGAGAACTCTGCCCATGTGGACAGGCAGCACAAAACATTGTGAACATGTGCTGCATGCATGCTTTTTAGCCCATTAGAGAAATGCTAGGTCTGACGTTGGTTTCTGGTGGAAAGTTCTGGTTGTTCGTCCACTTCTGAGACTTAGTCTTTTCCTAGAACTTGAGTTTTGCACGCTCTTCAGTTTTACAAATCTAGCTGATTTGTAAGCAGACTCTTGTTTCCTCGTATTTCAGGCGGATGCACTCCGATTTCGAGGGAGACACCCATAAATATTCGACCCTTACGACATGCTTGAAAGAAGGGCAATGCTTCTATTCTTAGTTGGATCGGTATAGGGCATAATTCGCGCCATAACCTTTTTCTGAACAAAAGCCACTGGTAGGAAGATAGAAATGAACAAGCAGGCTCTGGAAAATAGAGTATTTAGGGCAGTACATTTTAGGCGTTGCGAATGTAGGCGGATCGGAAAATCGTGGGTTCAGGTCTTGATAGAACCCGTTTATTTTTCTTTAAACTTGACCTTGGCTCCCAGGCGGATTCAGCCTCAAAAGGGCACCAGGTAAAGTCCTGGGAAGTAAAGGGATCTACATCACGCGGCCCCCACCGATGTATATGGTGTATGTTTAATGACTGTAGACTTTTTGTTAAACAATTATTTTCGCACCGCTATAAAATCTGTGCATTACGTCACGTTTCAAACGCCCTGTAACTGTTAGTTTAGAATATCACTGCTTTATACTGGTATTTTAGTAATTGTTCTTAGATATAGTGGTGTTAACTGTATGAAAATAAATGGGATGAATTTAAAGGAAGTGAAAAAAATTAGAGAAATGTCTGGACAAAGACTAGTATCAAAAGTAAAAAGACAGTGAAGATGGCGCTCTCTCGAACACATCGCAAGAAGAAAACAGCAGAGAATCACAAAACAAGCATTAAAATTGGAAATTAATAGATTAAGAAAGCGAGGACGCCCTAAAAAAAAAAAAGCCTATGACGAACGTTGATGACACAGAGCCTGAAAAAGATAACATATAGATCTAAAACAAGTACTTGAAACAGACAGCTCATCTTTATATGACACAAACTGAAACAGAAACACAACTGTTTATAACACAACTTGAAAAAGATGACACACATCTGTTTATGATACAAACTGAAACAGATGACACATCTGTCTGTGACACAAAGTGAAACAGACGACACATCTGTCTGTGACACAAACACATAACACATCAATCAATTATGCAGCAGGTACACACAGATAATATTTAACTTTTTTTTTTCATCATCGATGTTGTCATCTGCTCTCTCATTGGTCCAGAGCTTTAAACCGAAATTTGACCCTGGTGAGGAGTCCGCCAGAAACAGCCATCTACGACATGATTGACCACGGGGTGGAGGGAGCTGGTTGGAAGGAAAATAGATACAGGTACATCTGGTCTCTTTGCTTAGCAGTCTGACTAGACAGTTCTCTCTCTCTCTTTCTCTTCTCTTCTCTTCTCTTCTCTTCTCTTCTCTTCTCTTCTCTTCTCTTCTCTTCTCTTCTCTTCTCTCTCTCTCTCTCTCTCTCTCTCTCTCTCTCTCTCTCTCTCTCTCTCTCTCTTGTGTCGTCTATATTACACGTCTTTACCACCACAGGACTGCATCCTGTAGTCGACCGGTGTGGTCGTTACAGGTGACCTAATTATAACTTTCTTAAAGGTTGAACACGATATCTAGGCTTACCAGGTTGATCTACCACCCAGCACTGTGACTTTCTTGCAGTCTTACGGTATCAAACCTCAAGGTCTGGCTTGTCTACAATCCAGCACTGGAACTTTATTTTAATCTTACGATATCAAACCTTCAGGTCAGGTATGTCTGCCACCAGCACTTGGACTTTCTTTCAGTCTTACGGGATCAAACTTTTAGGTCAGGCTTGTCTGCCATCAGCATTGGGAATTTATGTTAGTCTTATGGTTGTCATATGACGCGCCTGTCGCCTGTCTTTGTTAGGGTTTCCCTAGTAATCAAAGACACTCTGAAGTGACTTAATGTTAGATGGTGGCTCGCATTGGTCTAGAAAGTACTTTGTAGCTCCAACGACCATCCAACATCACTTCAGGGGTGAGGCGACTCACACTATGATTCCCACTGCAATAATAAATATACCTGGCCACAACTTGGCTTAACTTCCTCACCACTTAGAAGCCACCAGATTAGATAGCACACCTGTCATAGTCAAGATATAACACTGTATGGAATCTGGCCAAACAACACCACATTAACAAACAGTCTAACCTAAAAGAACTGGAAAAATATTGGACATTGGCAAATCTTAATCCAGAATAATAATACCTCTTGTAATAAGTACAACGAAGGCAAAGACTGGAAAGTAAAGGAAAGCATAGGACAAATCAGGGAAACTGCTGAATTCAGAACTGAATTTTTCCAGTAAAACTCCTTTGTTGTCTACAACACTTCACAGTTCATCACTGCAAAACCTTGTTGTCACGAGAATAAAGGTGGGCACTAGTGTCTTGGGTGGCGGCAATTCCAGCGTAGCCCCAGTTACTTAGCTGAGATTGACTCGATCCTCTCCCCAGTTCATAGGCCGAGCCTCACAAAAAGCAGTGCTGGACAATTAGCTAGGTATCAGTTCTGGAGTTGGAATTCTCAATTACCATGCACTATCAAATAAATGTGCGCAGAACACTTAATGTTTAAGTTCAACAAAGGGGACAGGTTACCTGGATCAGTTATTACAGTTAACTATTATTATAATATATTGCAACACTCTGGCTGGGTTTAGCAGAAGAGCAGATCACGGATTAAGCATAACTACACATAGTGATGAGGAAATTGCACAAACAGTCCCATGTCAAGTGTGACACCACTTGTCACCTCCTGTTGCTACACTACAATGACTCGTTTCAGACAGTCTTCAGTACTGCTGTACTGTTTCTAGGTAGGTGTTGTTGGGTACTGAAAAAAGATGAAATTGCCAGACAATGGTAGATTATGCGTTGTGATTCTGGAACTCCTCCAAAGTGTAAACAAACACATGTAAACAAAGGGATTCAAGAATTAGCTAACCACTTGACACTGTAGCATGTTCACTCTCTCTTCACAATACAACATCAGTAAAATAATCAGATGATTGTGTTGAGCTAGTAAACACCCAACAGGGCTGTATACATTTCCCAGTTCTCTTAGTAGCAAGAATTGATAGTGATCTATTTCGCCGAATAAATCTGCACTCGTGACAGAGCTAGACTGCCTATCCAGCCATAAGAGTGCGAACAATCAACATTTTCCTTCAGAGGGTACCTATACTCACACAGGCATACCAAAGATACATGAATATGTAAGTAGGAAGGGCGTTACAGCATCATAAACACGACACAAAACTTCCTCTACTGACACCAGCCATTCTGTGTTTACAGAGACCCGGGCGGAAGTTACGTCATACTCGGTAACTTTAAACGCTGTGCCATGACTATCATTGAACTGAAATCTGGGTCAGCTCGGTCGAACATCAGTTTCTCTTACATTTAAATGTATTTACATGCATAGAACATGATCAATTCATATTTATAAAAACAAAAGGATAAATGAACTCCAATCTGTCTGGATTATTCATTGCGGAAATATAAGAAGATGACCTTAATTGGCCTGTAAGTGAACACTCTGGATCTACGCGTTTCTGCAGTTTAAATCATCTGACGGCTATGTGCAGTTGCATCACATAGTTACACTCGTCTTATACAACAGGGCAGAGTCTTACAATTATAATAATCTACAATGTACTTACCCATGCTCATTGGAAGTTCCCGGATGAACTAGAAACTTTACAAAAAGGTGCTGATAAACTTTCAAGACAAAGGAAAACCCCGACTGTAAGCTCTGCAGATTGAGCCACGAATAAAATTTGAAGTAGGAGCAGGGTTGCCAGATAAAAAAAAAAATTAATTCTATGCCAAACCATTACCCAAAATATGCCAGAAAAATTCCAAATAAAGTGTAACATTGTACTCCCTTCAAATCAAAAGCGCTAGATTGAATTCTTTACTGACTTCCTCACTGGAACAAGTAGAAGACACAACCTAAACCTTTTTTGAATGTAAAATCTTTAAGCATTTCCTCAGATGGGATGAAGTCTTTGCAACTCATCTATAATGATGGCATATTTCTTGTTCCGAAAATCATCAATAAGATCATCCTTAAGTGCAGGCGATATAGGATTTTTTGTTGCAATTAGGCATGAACATTTAGTTCTCTGCAACTGTATGAGCTTCAATGTACCGCCTCAACCATGCGCTCTCATGATTTCACTTAGATGATCATTTGTGCGTATTGCACAATGGCAGGTCATGTCTACAGCAAGCTGCAACTCTGCTGCCTCTAACTTGATCATTACTTTGCCTAGGAGTCATTGTTGTAATAAGCTGTGACTGGGTTTTTAACGGAGTTTTCATCCTGTTTTTCGGATTTTTCATGATTTGATAAGCTACTAATTCTTGGTACAACAGTGCAATGACACAGTTTGCAGTATGCTGCCTCTGATCCGTTTGAAGATCTTTTGAGCCGTGGGTATGTTTTCTTCCAGTTACTATTATACCTACGATGTCACAAGATGCTTTCCATTTTTGGATGACGTGGCCATTGGTAAAAGTAATACAATCTATCACAGATAGAACTAGGTCTATATCCTCTCTATTTTCTGTCCTCGAGTAGTTTCTGAACAGTCTGAATCATTTTATATCAGTGGTGGGTTTTGGTTTTAAATCCCGTATTTATTTTAGTAGATTAACATAAATTACAGAGGGCCTTGGTTTATCGACGTCAGCATCCGTTTAGGAAGACAACAAATACAATACGAAATGGTGCGAATCTCCATTAGTTAGTACCAGGACATCACAACAAAGTCAAACTGAAATAAAGATGTTAACTGTAGGTCTACATTGCTAGGAAAAACCCAAATATGCCAAAATATACCAGTTCATTATCTTATGCCAGTTCAATTTCAAATATGCCAGATTTATGGAATCTGGCATAAACAATGCCAATATGGCAACCCTGATTATCTAAGTCAGAAGCTAGAGGAATTCCTTCCGATAAAAAAGCGATAGCTCGGCCAATGGAAAAAGGCTTCGCTACTCTTATAAATCACCTACTTGTGAGTTAATTTATAACATAACTCACTCCCAATAATTATGAACGAATTGAGTACTTATCCCGAAATCTTGACCCATAAGTACAAAAGTAGGACTATTATCTTATGGAGGAAAGTCTAAGATGTGAAAAAATCTCATTTACATCGAGATTTACAAGACTTGGGCAGGTCTAAGACCGGAGGGGTGTTTAGCTGTTACGCAATAACGATGTCAAACCTTTAGGTCAGGCTTGTCTGCCACTAGCACTGGGACTTTCTTTTAATGTTACGGTGTCAAACTTTTAGGTCAGTTTGGTCTACCATCTAGTCTGAGATCTGATATTAAAGTGTCAGCCTATTTAAGTAGGAGCCAGGTGGGGGGGGGGGGGGGGAAATAAAAAAGACGTTTACACTCAGTGCCTATCGGTAACCTGGTAACCTATAGACACTAAGTGTATGCGTCTCTTATGACACAAACTGAAACATAAACACAACTGTCTATGACAATGATTCCCAAACTGTGCGCCGCGGCCGCCCTGACCTGTAAATTAGTTAGGACGCCGTGGAAAAATGTTAATTGTAAAAAGGCGCCGCGACTAAGGAAAGTTTGAGAAACACTGGTCTATGACTAAAATGATACCGATAACACATGTCTCTGACACAAACTGAAACAGAAACATATCTGCCTATAACACAACCTGAAACAGATACATCTATCTATGACACAAATTGAAACAGAAACATATCTGCCTATAACACAACCTGAAATTGATAACACATGTCTATGACACAAACTGAAACAGAAACATATCTACCTATAACACAACCTGAAACAGATAACACAGCTACCTATGACACAAACTGAAACAGATAACACATCTATCTATGACAGTCTGAAACAGATAACACATCTATCTATGACACAACCTGAAACAGATAACACATCTACCTATAACACAATCTGAAACAGATAACACATCTATCTATGACACAATCTGAAACAGATAACACATCTATCTATGACACAATCTGAAACAGATAACACATCTATCTATGACACAATCTGAAACAGATAACATATCTACCTATAACACAATCTGAAACAGATAACACATCTATCTATGACACAACCTGAAACAGATAACACATCTATCTATGACACAACCTGAAACAAATAGATGTACCTGGCAGATAGAATGATTACCGTAGATACACAACTTGAAAGACAGCACATCCTGAAAAAAACAAAAGAGTACCGACAGATGGGGTTTTTAAAACATTTCGACAGTAGATTAAATGATTAAAAAATAAAAAAACTGGGGGAAAAAAGAACATATACAAAGACAGACATATACATTTTAAAAGACTGG
>CAJHNH020000599.1:0-17500 GCA_905116865.2 Candidula unifasciata
ACACCAATGCTACACAGACACACACACACCAATGCTACACAGTCACACACACACACCAATGCTACACAGACACACACACCAATGCTACACAGTCACACACACCAATGCTACACAGACACACACACACCAATGCTACACAGTCACACACACACATGCTACACATGCACACAGCTACACAGACACACACACCAATGCTACACAGACACACACACCAATGCTACACAGTCACACACACACCAATAGCTACATCAGTACACACACACACACACCAATGCTACACAGTCACACACACACCAATGCTACACAGTCACACACACACCAATGCTACACATGCTACACACACACACACCAATGCTACACAGTCACACACCAGCTACACAGACACACACACACCAATGCTACACAGACACACACACACCAATGCTACACAGTCACACACACACCAATGCTACACAGTCACACACACACCAATGCTACACAGACACACACACACCAATGCTACAAGACACACACACACCAATGCTACACAGTCACACACACACCAATGCTACACAGTCACACACACATCAATGCTACACAGACACACACACCAATGCTACACAGTCACACACACACCAATGCTACACAGACACACACACACACACACCAATTCTACACTGACACACACACACACACCAATGCTACACAGACACACACACACCAATGATACACAGACACACACATCAATGCTACACAGACACACACTCTAATACCAATCCCAGAGAGAGAGAGAGAGAGAGAGAGAGAGAGAGAGAGAGAGAGAGAGGGGATAGAGACTCTCCTTTACACACACACTAATACCAATCCCAGAGAGAGAGAGAGGGAGAGAGACTCTCCTTTACACACACACTAATACCAATCCCAGAGAGAGAGAGAGAGAGGGAGAGAGAGACTCTCCTTTACACACACACTAATACCAATCCCAGAGAGAGAGAGAGAGAGAGAGAGAGAGAGAGAGAGAGAGAGAGAGAGTCCATACACGCACAGACACACACTACACGATAATTCACCCTAAAGAATATCCCAAGCACAAACCAAACATACGCGCATGCACTCTAGAGTATAAAATACACCATTGGCCCATCGTTCAGAGTTCTAGAGGTTCCGGGTTTAATCCCTGGTAGGGATTGGGATTTTTTGGGGGGTGGGGGGGGGCGTGGGGGACTTGGACTTCTTATAATTACCCCTGGTCTCTGGGTAGTAAAATGGGACGCCCCGGTGAATTGTTGAGCACATAGAAAATACCATGGCAGTTGGAAATTGTAAAAGAGTACCATAACGACTCTGCCAAGGTAAACAATTTAGAGTTAAAAATTTACCCAAGGTATTTCAAAGACCTCCCCGCTGCAACGGAGTTCGTGCACTGCGCTGAAATTCTTTGGACACTAAGGGTTGAGTTAGAAGTAAAACGGAGCTCCTATGGGTAACATCCGTGTGCCATGATGTTGATCCGCTAAATAAACATTACCAGGAATGCACATAAACAGGAATAAACATTAACAGGAATCAACATAAACACGAATAAACATTACCAGGAATGAACATAAACATGATTAAACATTGACAGGAATGAATAGAAACATGAATAAACATTACCAGGAATGAACATAAACATGAATAAACATAAACGTAGTCAGTCCTTTATCCTGGAGATGTTATGAGAAGGAATGTACTCGAGAACTTGGTTACAGCTGATGAGATTGAAGGGAAGAGAGCAAGAGGAGGGATTGAAGGAAAGAGAGCAAAAGGAAGAATTGAAGGAAAGAGAGCAAGAGGAAGCATTAAAGAAAGAGAGTAGAAGGAAGGCTTGAAGAAAAGAGAGCAAGAGGAAGGATTGAAGAAAGAGAGTAGACGGAAGGATTGAAGAAAGAGAGTAGAAGGAAGGCTTGAAGAAAAGAGAGCAAGAGGAAAGATTGAAGAAAGAGAGTAGATGGAAGGATCGGAGGAAAGAGAGTAGAAGGAAGGCTTGAAGAAAAGAGAGCATGAGAAAGGATTGAAGAAAGAGAGTAGAAGGAAGGATTGAAAGAAAGAGAGCAAGAGGAAGGATTGACGAAAGAGAGTAGACGGAAGGATTGAAGGAAAGAAAGCAAGGGGAAGGGAAAGGGAACAAATACCTGAATAACTCGTCCAGACGGCCTAGGTAAAATAAAAACACTTAACAATCCGTGACTGTGTGAAATGGTTAGCATGACAACCTTCGCTTACAGCAGCGGCTATCAACCTACCGGTCGCGACCCCATTTTTTTTACAAGGGTCGCCTAGGAAAATCGGAGAATGTATATTTATTAAAGGCTTACTTCCACTTTAGTCTTCCCAAATAGAGTAGGTCACTTTTCATTCACAAGTTTGTTAACTTGGTCAACTTTTCTGGAGGTTACAGGTGTGTCCTGCTCTGTTGTTTGGTTCCTACAATGTCTTGGATTTACGTTTTTTTTTTATTCAGAGAAAGAGAATGCCTATGACATAGGTTGCAGAACTCTCGGGGGGGGGGGGGGGGGGAAGGGAGGGTTAACCCAATTTCTCCTGGTTTTTTGAGCGTTTAAAGCGCTGGCGTGCTGAAATATACAACACGCAGTATCAACGGCACTGCGGAACACCCCCGTAACCGTGTGCAAAGGTCACGGTGCTCAGGAACTACCAATTAGAAGTGAGCTAGTGTGTATATGGGCTGGGTCTGTGAAGACTAAGGTCAAACAAACCCATTGCAGTTATGAAGGAAAACAATTGTTTGGGGGTCGCCACAACATGAGAGAACTGTATTAAAGGGTCGCGACATTAGGAAGGCTGAGAGCCCCTGTTTTACAGGCAAGGCATGTGAGAATGACAATGAATACAACCATGCTTTATGGCTATACACGGAGTCGCTGTGTTATAACGTCTACACTCTCACCTGCTGATCAGAAGGTTTTTGGTTCGTGTCCTGTCGAGCCCGACTTTTTTTAAAATGACTTTCCCTCCCAGGTCGACACAGCCTTGAGTGGGTACCAGGTGCAGTTCTTGAAAGTAAAGACGGCCGGCGTAATGCTGACCACATTACCAACCAAGTGCCGATTTGTTTATTAACAAAATAGGTCTAGCCCTATATGCCCAATATGCCTGAGGGAAAAGGGTCCTTCACTTTCCTTTCATATGGCTGGACGTTGAACGGAGTTTCCATCGGTTGTAGCTGTTCAATTCTCGTCCGTATAACAATAGTTAAGGGGAAATAACAAGTATAAATCAATTACCGGTATTGTGTTGAGTTTGTTCTCTCCCCGTAAACTTCCTATGATTTTAACAACGCATTTTTAACATTGGTTTTGTAACGTCCTGTAAAGGAAACAAAACTAACTTTTTATTGCATATTTCAGTTGTTTAATAATTTCAATTTATAAGAGTAGGGGGTTGCCTGGTCTCGAAGCATGGTGTCCGCCTCGAGTACTAGAGGTTCCGGGTTCAATCCCCGGTAAGGGCTAGGATTTTGTTTTACGTGGACTTGGACTTCAAGTAATTTACCCTTGCTCTTTTGGGTAGTGAGATCGGACGCCCTCGTGCAATGCTGTATTGTAGCCTTGTCTGCTACCCACTCGAATGCTCTGGAAGCAGCAGTTATTTCCATGGTCATGCGTGACGTAGTTTTCTGGCAAGCGCCAATACTTTGTGGTGTGTATGCTGATGTTGCCAGGCGCTTTACGGACCCATCTGTGTGAATGACAAGTGTGTGTGTGTGTGTGCACAAATTAGTGTATGAATGTATGTTTCCCAGGTGTGTATACATATACACACACACACACACACACACACACACACATATATATATATATATATATATATATATATATATATATATATATATATATATATATATATATATATCGGCTCTGTGGCTAAGTCGATGCGAACACTTTGTAATGCAGGGATGCCGGGTTCGATCCCAGCTACGGGCCATGCACCTTGCGTTGGCTTCGACAGTGGTATCAAGAAAGCCGACCGTCTAAAAAGCAATGGCAAACTGCTGGTCGTAAATTTGCCTAGAAAAACCACACAACAAACAGGGGCTATTGGGATTGGTTCTGCAACGTTCTGTAAAGGATACACAACTTACCATATATATATATGTATGGTCGTTCCATTTACACCCCTTCCCCCAACAGTTCTATGCCGTCATCTCTTTGTTCCTCGTCTCTTTTTATGAACCCCTTCCCCAACCCCCACCATTTGCTCTGTGTTTATCCCTCTGGCGCCTTTTTGTTTTTTGTTGCTAAGAAGCGACCCTTCATCTTTGCTAACGTCACCTCTTATCAGCTGACCGGTAAAGGTCACGTTTCATATTTTAGCACTAAGACCCGGAATCGCTCTGGAAAAAGCGAAGTAATTTTTATTTAAATAAAAAAAAAATTATTTATTATATAGGTGAAAGGGGGGGGGGGGGGCGGAAGGGGGGGGGGGTGCGATGGCTGGAGTAGTTAACATAACACTGGCCACCTTTACTTCCACAGAATTTTCCTGATGTACGTTTTAAGGGGTTAACGTGGAAATCCGGCACCTTTGTTAGGTTTTACTTTTTCAGAGCTACTGTAATAAACAATTTTATGATGTGTACCGGCACCTTTTTCAGCTTCTTTGTTGTGAGTACCGGCACCTTTTTAGACAATTTGTGGTGAGTATCTGCACTCTTTATTCTAGGGGAGAAAAATAAAATAGCCTTGTGTCTGGTCACTAAGTAACAGCGATTGCGTGTCATTTTTTCTTCTTCTTCGCGTTCACCAGCTGTAAACTCTGGCGGAAAGTTTTGGTTGTTTATCCACTTATGGACGGCAGTCCCGTTCCAGAACATGAGTGCTGCGTGTATATCCGTTTTACAGATTTGACTCATGTGTATGCAGACTGCTGGTTTCCTGCCTCTCAGGCAGATGCACTACGACTTCGAAGGAAGCTCCCAATTAGTGGAGTCTTACGACATACTTTTGGGAAGGCAGTGGGTCTATTCCTGTTTTCACTATAATAGCGCCCGGGAACCGACACGGGAAACTCCCTATCATTTCTTCGTATTCTAAGTTTTCCCTTCACTCTATCATTATCAGAATGTGGAGTATAGACCTCGCATCCATGTACGAGAGGCACATCGGACGCACAAGAAATCTTGCTAACCGACACATGATTGGCACTGATATTGTCTTTCCATACTGTTCGTGGTGTATATCGTGTTTTACGTCCTTCTCTTTTCATGTATGCCTTAAATGGTCTGGCATCACATGACATTCTCTCCAAACGTACACACCATTAGACTTTACTGTCTTTGTACTGAAACACTGGTTTGATTTAGTTTGAACAACGGATCAGCGTCATGGCACACGGGTAGAAACCCTTAAGTGCTCCGTTCTTCTAACTCAAGTCTGAGTCCGAAGAAGCGCAGCATATTACACTGGTTCTGTATTACCGGCGAGGATCCTGAAATACTTTGGGTAGATTTTTAACTTTAAATTTTGCCTGAGCAGTGCCGATGGATTATTTACGGTGCCAGACACATTTTAGTCCACGTAAAAAAAATCACAGTCCTTACCGGGGATTGAACCCGGAACCTCTATCACTCGAGGCGGACACCCTGCATTGAGACCACACAGCTCAATTTAACATAGCAAAACATAACACACCACAGACACTATCGCTAATGAAAACATAACATGACATAACACCGGCACTGTCGCTTACATAGCTAGTAGAATAAGAACATTACATAACACCGGCACTATCGCTAACATAGCTAGTAGAATGAGAATATAACATAACACCGGCACTGTCGCTTACATAGCTAGTAGAATAAGAACATAACATAACACAGACACTATCGCTAACATAGCTAGTAGAATGAGAATATAACATAACACAGACACTATCGCTAACAAAGCTAGTAGAATGAGAATATAACATAACACAGACACTATCGCTAACATAGCTAGTAGAATGAGAACATAACATAACACAGACACTATCGCTAATGAAAACATAACATGACATAACACCGGCACTGTCGCTTACATAGCTAGTAGAATAAGAACATTACATAACACCGGCACTATCGCTAACATAGCTAGTAGAATGAGAATATAACATAACACCGGCACTATCGCTAACAAAGCTAGTAGAATGAGAACATAACATAACACAGACACTATCGCTAACATAGCTAGTAGAATGAGAATATAACATAACACAGACACTATCGCTAACAAAGCTAGTAGAATGAGAATATAACATAACACAGACACTATCGCTAACATAGCTAGCAGAATGAGAACATAACATAACACAGACACTATCGCTAATGAAAACATAACATGACATAACACCGGCACTGTCGCTTACATAGCTAGTAGAATAAGAACATTACATAACACCGGCACTATCGCTAACATAGCTAGTAGAATGAGAATATAACATAACACCGGCACTATCGCTAACAAAGCTAGTAGAATGAGAACATAACATAACACAGACACTATCGCTAACATAGCTAGTAGAATGAGAATATAACATAACACAGACACTATCGCTAACATAGCTACTGGAATAAGAACATTACACAACACAGACACTATCGCTAACATAGCTACTGGAATAAGAACATAACACAGACACTATTGCTAACATAGCTACTGGAATAAGAACATAACACAGACACTATCGCTAACATAGCTACTGGAATAAGAACATAACACAGACACTATCGCTAACATAGCTAGTAGAATGAGAACATAACATAACACAGACACTATCGCTAACAAAGCTAGTAGAATGAGAACATAACATAACACAGACACTATCGCTAACAAAGCTAGTAGAATGAGAATATAACATAACACAGACACTATCGCTAACAAAGCTAGTAGAATGAGAACATAACATAACACAGACACTATCGCTAACAAAGCTAGTAGAATGAGAACATAACATAACACAGACACTATCGCTAACAAAGCTAGTAGAATGAGAACATAACATAACACAGACACTATCGCTAACATAGCTAGTACAATGAAAACATAACATAACACAGACACTATCGCTAACAAAGCTAGTAGAATGAGAACATAACACAACACAGACACTATCGCTAACATAGCTAGTACAATGAAAACATAACATAACACAGACACTATCGCTAACATAGCTAGTACAATGAAAACATAACATAACACAGACACTATCGCTAACATAGCTAGTACAATGAAAACATAACATAACACAGACACTATCGCTAACATAGCTACTGGAATAAGAACATTACACAACACAGGCATTATCGCTAACATAGCTACTGGAATAAGAACATAACACAGACACTATCGCTAACATAGCTAGTAGAATGAGAACATAACATAACACAGACTCTATCGCTAACAAATCTAGTATAATGAGAACATAACATAACATAACACAGGCACTATCGCTAACAAAGCTAATAGAATGAGAACATAACTAACATAACACAGACACTATCGCTAACATAGCTAGTAGAATGAGAACATAACATAACACAGACACTATCGCTAACATAGCTAGTAGAATGAGAACATAACACAACACAGACACTATCGCTAACATAGCTAGTAGAATGAGAACATAACACAACAGACACTATCGCTAACATAGCTAGTACAATGAAAACATAACATAACACAACACAACACAGACACTATCGCTAACATAGCTAGTAGAATGAGAACATAACACAGACACTATCGCTAACATAGCTAGTACAATGAAAACATAACATAACACAACACAACACAGACACTATCGCTAAGAAAGCTAGTAGAATGAGAACATAACACAACACAGACACTATCGCTAAGAAAGCTAGTAGAATGAGAACATAACACAGACACTATCGCTAACATAGCTAGTACAATGAAAACATAACATAACACAACACAACACAGACACTATCGCTAAGAAAGCTAGTAGAATGAGAACATAACACAACACAGACACTATCGCTAAGAAAGCTAGTAGAATGAAGTCCGTGGAACCGTCAGGGAAGCAAATTCAGGGTTGGCAATATTCTCAGCTGCGAATAACAGACACGTTCAATCCTCATCTTTAGTTTCATCTCTTTCCTCATCTCCCTAATTATGTCTTTCTCTCTTTGTCAACCTATCTCCCCTCACACATACTCACACACACATTGCACTTACCGAGATAAAGTATCTATCCATCATCGAACTTCTTTACGCCGCACCTGGTAATACCTACAGGTTAAGTACTCCACAAACAGGTTACTCGTGACTCAAGACTGACCACTGGTCAGTTGTTGGGTTTGGAAAAATACCGCTGGCCTTACTATCGATTCCAAACAAGGCGACTACATGATTAGTCACGTGATGTGTGGTCCCAGAATGCAACAATTAATTGTTGTGATCCTCTTAGAGTCCATATGGCTTGAATGTTCGATTCACAGAATTCACTGTAAGTTGTATGCCACTCATAGATTCACTGTAAATTGTATGTCACTCATAGATTCACTGTGGGTTGTATGTCACTCACAGAATACCTGTAGGTTGTATGCTACTCGTAGATTCACTGTATTTTGAATGTCACTAATTGTATGTCTCTTATAGATTCACTTTAGGCTGTGTGTCAATTATAGATTCACTGTAGGTTGTATGTTACTCATTGATACACTGTAGATTGTGGGTCACACATAGATTATCTGTAGGTTGTATATTACTCGTAGATTCACTGTAAGTTGTATGCCACTCGTAGATTCAATTTAGGTTGTATGTTACTCATACATTTACTGTAGGTTGTATGTCAAGGATAGATTGCCTGTAGGTTGTGTGTTACCACAGATTAATTGACCGTTGTATGTCAGTCTTAGCCTTTCTGTTGATTGTAGAGTCCTACAGAAAATGACTGTTGTATGTTAGTCTCATAGACTAACTGACTGTTGTATATTAATCCAATAGCCTCACTGAATGTTGTATGTTAGCGTCATAGACTCTCGGAACGTTGTATGTTCCTTTCACAGACTCTTTGATTGATGTATTTTACTCTCAAAGACTCACTGCTGATTGTATATTAGTATCAGGGACTCGTATTTGTTTCTAGTTTCTATTCAATTACTTCTGGTTGTCTGTTAATGTTTCAGACACATTTTTGACTCTACGATAGTTTCATGAACGTTCTGATGGCTGTATATTTTCTCCACTGACCAGCTGTCGGTATTGCAAGAAAACAAACAGTCAGACACCAGTTTGCGGGCAAAGAAAGCAGATGTGCCTGTCAACTCCTACCGAGTACGTTGCACATGGAGACGTTCAGCAACAAATTATTTGTTAATCTGCCAGATTCTCCATTGGCGGTTTAGCTTGTCTTATAGAGTATCACATCTGCGGCATCCAGCTGTTTGTACCTGATCTTCTGGAAACATCATCTGGAGAAAATGATGCAGAAACATGAGGAAACTCTGTTAGGAATCTTTGTTTTGCCAGAACAGATAAACATAGAGGTTCCATAGCTTCATGAATGAGATACACTAATAATGAAGCCTTATACTTCCAAGAATGAATGAAGTCTCCCCAAAATTGGTGTCCCTTAAGGTCATAAATGAATTTGGGATGCAAGTAACATTTTTTCGCCACAGAAAGAGAGTGACTTCTCTGTCAGAATGAACTGAGGGTTAGGTTCATGAAATCTCCCCAGACAAAGTAGGTCACTTTCATACACAAGTTTGTTGGGCTGGTCCATTTTTCTGAAGGTTACGGGTGTGTCCCGCTCTGTTGTTAGCTTTCTGTGTTGTCTTGCATTTACGTTTTCATTCCGAGAAAGAGAATGTCTGTGAAATAGGTTGCAGCACCCTATAGGGTGGTCGTGTTAGGGCCAGTTTCTCCATGTTTTTGGAGTGTTAAAAGCGCTAGCGTGCTGAAGTATACAACATTCGAAATCAACGGCATTGCTGAACGCTCCCGTAACCTTGCACCAAGGTAGTTCAGGACCTACCAATCAGAAGTGAGCTAGTGTGTGTATATGGGCGGGACGTGGAGAGACTAACATTACTTCTGTTTTTTTTTTTTACGTATCCAGAAACCATGAGTTGTAAACCCTTTGGCTCGGTACTATGGATATCGCAACCCTTCGGCATTGATTCCATTATAGGTACCGTTAATCTGGGAGAAATGTGGCTTTTCTGTTACTTCAACCTGAACTGAGTACACAAATACGAGCGTCCCGTAGGTCAAAAATGAACTGAATATACAAATACAGTTATCCCACAAAGTCAAGAATGGATTAAGAAGTGGGTATCAAAGCACCGTATTGTCAGGCCCAACCTGGGCGATCAGGCTCCTCGATGATATGAGGTGCGGATGTGTGTGTGTGTTTGTATTTCGGGGGGGGGGGGGTGTTAACCGTATATGCGTTAGGAAGGGATAATTTCTAGAAAATATATTCAAGCGGCGCGGACAGCCACACAACTGACCACTGCAACCTCTGGTAGATCAACAGTATTGTAACAAAGTACTGACCCTTTTCCAGGCCTCAAAGTGTAATGGGCACACAGGGCCAAATCTTTTTTTTATAGAAAAGTCTGCACTTGATGGGTAATGTGGTCAACATCATGCCGACAGCCTTTACTTCCCATGACTCCACTGGTACCCATTCAACATTGGGTCGACCTGGGATCCATGATCATTTAAACAAAACAAAAAAACGTGTCCCCTCAGAACCCGAACCCACGACCTTCCGAATTGAAATGATCCTGTTGACGCCACCGGCTCATGCGATATATGATGTTAGACAAGCGGTTCTCAACCTGCCAGTCGCGACCCTTTTTTGGGTCGAGCGACCCTTTCACAGGGGTCGCCTAAGACTATTGGAAAACTCATGTTCATTGAAGTTATGAAGAAAAATAATTGTTTGGTGGTCGCCACAACATGAGGGAACTGTATTAAAGGGTCGCCACAATAAGATGAACTGTACTAAAGGGTCACCACAACACGAGAAACTGTACTAAAGGATCGCCACAACACGAGAAACTGTACTAAAGTGTCACCACAACACGAGGTACTGTACTAAAGGGTCGCCACAACACGAGGAACTGTACTAAAGGGTCACCACAACAAGAGGTACTGTACTAAAGGGTCACCACAATAGGAACTGTACTAAAGGGTCGCCACAACAGGAGAAACTGTTCTAAAGAGTCGTCACAACACGAGAAACTGTACTAAAGGGTCACCACAACACGAGGTACTGTACTAAAGGGTCACCACAATACGAGTAACTGTACTAAAGGGTCGCCACAACAGGAGAAACTGTACTAAAGGGTCGTCACAACACGAGAAACTGTACTAAAGGGTCGCCACAACACGAGGAACTGTACTAAAGGGTCGCCACAACATTAGGAACTGTACTAAAGGGTCGCCACAACACGAGGAACTGTACTAAAGGATCGCCACAACACGAGAAACTGTACTAAAGGGTCACCACAACACGAGAAACTGTACTAAAGGGTCGCCACAACACGAGAAACTGTACTAAAGGGTCGCCACAACACGAGGAACTGTACTAAAGGGTCGCCACAACATTAGAAACTGTACTAAAGGGTCGCCACAACACGAGAAACTGTGCTAAAGGGTCGCCACAACACGAGGTACTGTACTAAAGTGTCGCGACATTAGGAAGGTTGAGAACCATTGTGCTAGTCATGTTTTTTTATCTCCCAGCCTGTTTTACTTGGGCCCGTTGTGGAGAAGGGGGAGGGGAAAGATGGTGGAACAGGCCTACTGAACCCTAACCAGCGTGTCGTAAGAGTCGACTAATTATGAGTATTTGTTTCCATTTCTGAGCGCATCTGCATGAGAGGCAAGGAACCAACAGTCTACATACAAATAGGCAAGATCTGTAAAACAGATGTGCACACAAAACTCAAGTTCAGAAACAATACTTAAGTCCAGAAAGAGGAAGACGAAATCTGTATGGGCTCATCGGAATTCACTGGGTGGTGTGGTCAACATCCAGCCCGCCGTCTTTGCTTCCCCCGACATTGTCTAGACCCATTTTAGGCTGAGTCGACCAGGGAGCCAAGATCAGTTTCCGACCATGCGAATTCGAACCTAGGACATTCGGGCCGGCAGTCGAGCGTCGAGCGACTGCACCACCACGGATCTCTCCTATTAGTGCCAGCCCCATATTTATGAAGACCAACCGCCCCATATTTATATAGACCAACCGCCCCATATTTATATAGACCAACCGCCCCTCCATATTTATATAGACCAACCGCCCCATATTTATATAGATACATCGTGACAGTGGGATGAGAAAACTAGAATACATCGTGACAAAGGGAATAGATGGAAAGAAAAGAGGTAAACAACTCAACAGTTTCATCGCAAAGACCCTTTGCTATCAATATTTCAGAAGTTAGAAAAGAAAGATAAGAGAAATAGACATAATTAAAAAAAAAACAAGAAATAAATCCAAGAGAAAGCTTACCTTCACAATATACTCCCGGTGGTCAATAGTATCTCAAACAGAAAAACACTTCACTAACAACTCACACAAGGTGATAACTCCTGCACTGCCTCACACCACTGCCACCTGTCTAGCAGAGACCTCGTCACCGACTAAACACCCCAGCTGTGTGTTCACGCGTCTGTTGGTCACGGCCGTATCGTGCTGTGACGGAACGCGAGCGGAATGATGCTGTCAGCATCTCTGTCTCTCCTCGCCTTCTTTACCCAAGCTCTTCGACCCTCCCCCCTCCGCTTTTTCTTCCCTCTCACTTGGATGACGCCAGGGCAGGACTCGATCCACCAACTCCGGCAGACGTGAATGCATCAGCGATCAATATGTTGATGTTTGTTGATAACTGTTCTCACATCCGGCTTCTTCCTATTCTTTTTCTTTGCGTTCACCAGCTGTACACTCTGGCGGAAAGTTCTAGTTGTTCGTCCACTTCTGAACTGCAGTTCTGCTCCAGAACCTAAGCATCAGTTTTACAGATCTGATTCACTTGATTACAGACTGCTGGTTCCTTGCCTCTTCTGCAGATGCACTCCTACTTTAGAGGAAGACCTGCTTCTGTTTGGATGTGCGACGTTTACTCCAGCCTATGCGCGAGAGACATCGACATCAACCTGGTCCTTGTGATCACCCGGCAAGTGGTAGGGTCGTTTTGTGAGTGGCCTACTTGTCATTCCTTCATTAGACCATTGTGCCATTACATATGGCAGCTGCGTGGTCTTGACCTATAGTGTCCGCCTCAAAAAAATTTTTTTTTAAACTTGTCTATCCATTGGCAAAACACTAAGGTATTCTTGTATACAATTTGAAAATTTAAAATATTGTGTTATTAAGATTCAGAGTATCACAACTGTGAGTATCTATGTTCCTTTGGGTAATTATGCGTTATTCTTTTTTTTTTTTTTAACCGGTTACTGGTGCCATCGGAATTGGAACTCTTCGCTTGCTGCTGAAGATGGGGACGGAGCACTTACGAGAGTGTCCCGAGTGCTATGATGCTAATTCAACATTCCTTTTTTTAACAGTATAAATGTAAAACACTGTAACCTCAGCACCTGTTGTAAAACCAGGACCAGTGTTGCCACTTTTCTTTGTCAAAAAACATCCAAAACGGAGTTAACAAATATCGAAAAACATCTAAATTTGCGTGGAAAACATCCAGAAAAACATCCAAATGGAAAGAGTCACAAATTACATAGCAATTGATATGACTTACCCTATAGAATCATGACCTCATCTTTACTGAAGTCTGCCTTACAAGGTCCACAGGATAAACTTAGCTTGGAGGATGCAGATGAAGCTTCAGATCTAAAATGACTCTGGTATGCTTTAGCTGTTCCAATTTCTTTTAATACCCAATCAGGGAGCTGATAAGTGGAACAGCTTTCTCCTACTCTTATCAGGCCAAATTGTATTTGCAAGATAGCATTTAAGAGGTTAAATTTCATCCTGTTTCTTAGGTTAGATTTGATAAATATACTCCAAATGAAAAACATCTAGAAAAACATCTACCATCTGAACGTCAAAAACGCTATCTAAATGCAAGGCAAAACATCTAAATCTGGATGTAAAACATCCAAAGTGGCAACACTGGTCAGGACCCAGGTCGGCCTATCCATAGCCAAACTTTAGTATTGTCGATGGCTACGGCCTATCCCTCTTAGATTGTCTAGGACAGTGGTTTTCAAACTTCATAATGCCGCGACCCTTTAATACAACGCCGTAACTCTTAGTGTTTAGCATCACAGGCCCAAGAGAGACGTAAAATCGATGCATTAGGCAGTAACCTATGAACGTATCATGCGTTCCTTGCGTTCCAAGGCGTAAAACATTTTTTTTTTTTTTTGTGTGTGTTTCTGCTTCATAACTTCAGTGAATATTTGTTTTTCTGAGGATCTTAGGCGACCCTTGTAAAAGGACCGTTCTATCAATACAAGAGTCGTTACCCACAGGTTAAGAACCGCTAGCCTATGCAGATTTTTTTTTCTCTTCAAAAACTCATAAACCATGCGTTGTTAACCCTTTGGCTCAGTACTGTGGATATCGCAACCTTTCGGCCTTCATTCCATGATATAATCCGTAAATCTGGGAGAAATGTGGCTTTTCTGCCTACCCCCGGGGCGTGAACCCGGACCACAAGGAGTTCGTCACCCGGACACCGCGAAGTCAGGTTTAGCCAACTACGCTAGCCAGCCGGGCACCTAGGAGAATAACGGGCATAAACAATTGTTGAAAGGGGGACCCAACTACTGATGGTGGTTGGACTCCTGCAGTGCATGCTTCCGCTGGCGAGTTCTTCTTAAACAAATAATATTGACCGACACGGGCCAAGGGAACTAATCAGGCGGTCAGCATGAACTGACCATCTAAAGACACAAGGCGTTGTAAAGAGAAAAGGAAAGTAAAGGGCCTTTTTTCCAAACTTTCGTGCGAATTGGGCATATAGGGCTAGACCACTATTTTCTAGACCAATCAGCACTCGGTGAGTTATGTGGTCAACATCACACGAATAGCCTTTACTTCCCATATGTGCTACCCATTTGAGGCTGCATCGACCTGGGAGCAAAGTAATTTAAAAAAAAAAAAAAAAGTCTGACTCTAGGAGGACCTAAATCCACGACTTTCGGATACAAGCTCTAAAATCTTAACACACCTGAAGCTCTAAATTGATATTTTGTGTGCGTATTGATATTTTGTGTGCATGTTGACATTTGTATGCGTACTGATATTTTCTGTGCGTGTTGATATTTTGTGTGCGTGTTGACATTTGTATGCGTACTGATATTTTGTGTGCGTGTTGATATTTTGTGTGCATGTTGATATTTTGTGGGCGTGTTGATATTTTGTGGGCGTGTTGATATTTTGTGGGCGTGTTGATATTTTGTGGGCGTGTTGATATTTTGTGTGCGTGTTGATATTTTGTGGGCGTGTTGATATTTTGTGTGCGTGTTGATATTTCATTTATTTCATTCAATTTATTTCCCTGGATAACACCGGGTAATACCAGAGAACACCGTATAATACCGGATAACACCGGGTAATACCTGATAACACGGTATGATATTGAATAACAGCGGGTAATCCCAGATAACACCGGGTTATTTCAGATAACGCCTAACACCAAATAACACCGAGTAATATCAGATAATACCAGCTAATACCGGGTAATACCGGATAACACCGGGTAATACCAGATAACACCGGGTAATACCAGCTAACACCGGGTAATACCGGATAACACCGGTAATACCAGATAACACCGGGAAATACCAGATAACACCCGGTAATACCAGATAACACCGGGTACACTGAAGTCGATCCCTTCGAGAATAACCATCTTTTTCTTAGCGATCACTGACTGCAAACTTCAGCGGAAGGTTCAGGTTGTTCGTCCACCTCTGGACTCTAGTCTTGTTCCAGAATACATGTTTCACAGATCGGATTTATTTATATGCAGATTGTTAGTTTCCTGCCTCTCATGCAGATCCACACAGATTTCGAGGAAAGCCCCCCCCCCCCTCCCCCCATTTGTCGCCTTTTATGACATGCTTGAATGTGAGGCAGTGGGTCTATTTTTATTTTCCCCACAATGGGGTCATAGAACCCACATGGGGGAGACTAACTTTTAGATGTAGACAATAGACTGTCAATGAGACAGACACAAGTAGAAAGATGTCAAATATATACGCAGACAGATATCAGACATAAAGACTGGACTTAGATAAATAGACATAAAGGATGTCAAAGAAATTTATAGGAGTACAGACAGACAAAAAGACACGACTCTCATACTGTCAGTCAGACGTTATGGCATACATATATTTTATATTGTTCGCAACGACAGACAGACAGACGGACGGACGGACGGACGGACGGACAGACAGACAGACAGACAGACAGACAGACAGACAGACAGACAGACAGACAGACAGACAGACAGACAGACAGACAGACAGACAGATGGTTTATACATAAATATATAGACGTAAAGACAATCCATCAATCAGATATCTACTCACACAAAAAAAAAAAAAAGAAAACACAGACAGACAGACACGCGACCAGTCACTCTCTACTGACTACTGGAATCAGTTTGCATATTGCCGCTAGTTCTCTTTGATTGGCCGGCTTCGATGAGACGTCACGGATCAATAAATAGGTCATGGCCGGTCGTGAATAGGCTGTTGCGGCAAGTTAAATGCAATGCTGACGATGCTGACGAGGTAAGCGGGGTTCCCATTGGCTGGACTAACCGTCATGCATCGATCCACTGGGTTTCCAGCATCCTGATCAACGCCGCCCGTGGCCACAGACACTGGCATGACCGGTTTTTTCTTCTTCTGGAACTTAGGAACAATAGCAAGAGGGGGTAGAATCGTTAACCAATCATTTGTGTGAGTATGGTTATGTGCGGAATGAGTATGTGAGTAAGTGCGTGAAAGTAAATGAATGTGCGTGTGTTGGTGTGATAAATCACAAACTTCACACAACGATTAGCTTTGTGTGTGGGTGTAGGTAAGTAGGTGCTTTGCTGAAAAAAATTACTTGTCGCGTTCAACCAGCATCCTTGGAGGGAAGCTTTAGGTTATAATTGTGACTAGGTTAAGTGCGCCATTTAAATTGCTTAGCATTGCACGCCACCAAGTAGCCTTGAAAACCAGGCCTGCAGTGTTGATGCGATCATTGATTACTGATTTCAAAATCGACATCACAGCGCACCGGGCATACCCATAGATGCTCCGTCTCCCGCAGCAAATGACTCAAGGTGTAGATTCTAACTGTTTCCGTAGGACACAGATTGTACACACGCCGATCTCTTCCCTGCTTGCCAGATTCACACTTAATTCCTCGTTCACACATTCTTGCCCATGTTCTTTCTCTAATCTCGCATCTTCTGCCAACAGTCTGGGGATTTTCAGCTAGAATAAAGTGGAAAATTGTGGCAGAACAAAACGGA
>CAJHNH020000599.1:20000-172500 GCA_905116865.2 Candidula unifasciata
CTGTTTCACCAACTACCCATTCCTGAATTCACCCATTCCACCGCTCACTGTTTCACCAACTACCCATTTCAGGATTCACCCATTCCACCGCTCACTGTTTCACCAACTACCCATTCCCGGATTCACCCATTCCACCGCTCACTGTTTCACCAACTACCCATTCCTGGATTCACCCATTCCACCGCTCACTGTTTCACCAACTACCCATTCCTGGATTCACCCATTCCACCGCTCACTGTTTCACCAACTACCCATTTCCGGATTCACCCATTCCACCGCTCACTGTTTCACCAACTACCCATTTCCGGATTCACCCATTCCACCGCTCACTGTTTCACCAACTACCCATTCCCGGATTCACCCATTCCACCGCTCAATGTTTCACCAACTACCCATTCCCGGATTCACCCATTCCACCGCTCAATGTTTCACCTACTACCCATTCCCGGATTCACCCATTCCCCCGCTCACTGTCTCACCAACTACTCATTCCTGGATTCACATATTTATTCTTTGGTCTACCTTGTGCTCTACATCTGTATCATCTCTTCATGTATGTTTTTATGGTATGGCGCCACAAGGCATTCACTTTAACCATGAGGTTTGAGGTTTAAAAAACGGATCAACATCATGGCACACGGATAGTAACCCATAAGTACTCCGTTCTTCTTCTAACTCAAGTCTGAATCCGAAGAAGCTCAGCACAATGCACAGGCTCTGTAGCACCGGCGAGGATCCTGAAATACTTTGGGTAGATTTTTAACTCCAAAATTTGTCCGGGCAGCGCCGTAAGGCTACTCTTTTAGATTTCCAACTGCCAAGGGACTTTTTTACGTGCACAACAATGCACACGGGCGTCCGATCTCACTACCCAAAGAGCAGTGGGAATTACCAGAAGTCTAAGTCTACGTGAAAAAATCCCAGCCCTTATCGGGGATTGAACCCGGAACCTCTAGCACTCGAGGAAGACCATTTGATTTGCTGCCTATGTATGTAATTTAGTACTGGTTCTGTGCCAAATGGTTCTTTTATGACGTCATTCCTGATTGTATTCCTGCAGCCCTTTTTATAGATCTCATTTCTATGCTTACTAATTTTCTTTTCTGGTTCGATGTGAGTGACCGTGATTGGCACTGGTAGCATAGGAATGGAATGAATATGCTTTATATGAGGTGTTTCTTTGTGCTGATTGAGATTGTCTTTTGTTGTAAGAGGTAACTTGCTCTAATTTAACGTCAGAGAGAGGGTGCTAAAATGTTACATAAAACCTGTTCTGCTGTATGGCAACGAATCTTGGAATGTCAGTGAACAAATTAAGAAGAATTTGGAAGCAACAGAGATGCGGTTTTTGAGACGAAGGTTACGACCACATTAGACTGCCAGAGTAACTAACAACAATTGCTTGAAAGAAGCTAATGAAAGTAGATCTTTATATACAACAATAAGAAAGAAACAAACACTGTTCTTTGGCCACATAATGAGAAGAGAGGCACTGGAGAACATCGTGACAACTGGAAAGATCCGTGGGAAAAGGGGGTAGAAGCAGACCAAGAGAGATATGCTGGATGGGCTGAAATGATGGCATGGAGGGGGATATCATCAAGAGAGCTGTTCCAGGCAACCAGGGATTGTGATCCGTGGAGACGCATGAGCGCCTGCGCTAGTTGGAAAGGCACATGATGATGTAAGGGGGCGCTAGTTGTACCAAATATTTGGTTTGCTTTGCTGCATCAGATGTTAATTTCTGATCTAATTTACCATATTCGGTAAATATTGTTCCCAGTTGGTCTTAACAATTCGGAAACCATTGCACTTATCAACAGTATACTAGTGTTTTACAAACTTTTCTTAGTCACCATACATTTTTCCGTTACACATATTTCCATGGCGCTCTAACCTAAGTTAAAGCCTATAAGTTATGCCTATTTGTATGTAAGAGATAAAAAAATAAAAACTTATCTATCTTCGAATATTTCGCGGTGCCCCTGTGAAGAGGTCACGGCTCCCCGGGGGCGCTACGGTGCACAGTTTGGGAATCACTGGTATACTACAGCAGTTTCTTCAGTTATAAAGCAACAAATACAGACTCCTGTTTGTTCACTCAAATTTCTGTATAAACAAAATATAAAATCATATAAAATCTTGATAATAGTGGTGTTGAATACACAACAGACAAGACGAATATGGCAGCATAATGGTTGATGTTGAACTTTGCCCTATGTAAAATACAAACACACAATCTACAGCCAGTTAGGTGTGGGTTTCCTATCTGCTTCCACTCAGTCACACTCTGCTTCCACTCTATCACAGTCTGCTTCCACTCTATCACACTCTGCTTCCACTCTATCACACTCTGCTTCCACTCTATCACAGTCTGCTTCCACTCTATCACACTCTGCTTCCACTCTATCACACTCTGCTTCCACTCTACCACACTCTGCTTCCACTCAGTCACACTCTGCTTCCACTCTATCACAGTCTGCTTCCACTCTATCACACTCTGCTTCCACTCTATCACACTCTGCTTCCACTATGCTTCCACTCTATCACACTCTGCTTCCACTCCTTCACACTCTGCTTCCACTCATTCATACTGCTTCCACTCTATCACACTCTGTGTGATATGCCCTATGTAAAATACAAACACACAATCTACAGCCAGTTAGGTGTGGGTTTCCTATCTACTTCCACTCAGTTACACTCTGCTTCCACTCCTTCACACTCTGCTTCCACTCATTCATACTGCTTCCACTCTATCACACTCTGTGTGATATGCCCTATGTAAAATACAAACACACAATCTACAGCCAGTTAGGTGTGGGTTTCCTATCTACTTCCACTCAGTTACACTCTGCTTCCACTCTATCACACTCTGCTTCCACTCATTCATACTGCTTCCACTCTATCACACTCTGTGTGATATGCCCTATGTAAAATACAAACACACAATCTACAGCCAGTTAGGTGTGGGTTTCCTATCTACTTCCATTCAGTTACACTCTGCTTCCCCTCTATCACACTCTGCTTCCACTCTATCACACTCTGCTTCCACTCTATCACACTCTGCTTCCACTCATTCATACTGCTTCCACTCTATCACACTCTGCTTCCACTCAGTCACACTCTGCTACCACTCAGTCACGCTCTGCTTCCCCTCTATCACACTCCCACTCAGTCACACTCTATTTCCCTGATGAAATTCTTCTCGCTAGCACTTTACGACCATACACATCTGATGTTATAAAACCCCTAACTGGTCACCCCTGCGTGGATTTTTATCAAGGTATATTGGGCTGACCACATTACCCACCTAGTGCCGATGGTCCGAAAAAATATGCGTGCTTTTCCCATATGCCCGATGTGCCCAAGGCGTAAAAGGGATCTTTACTTTACTAATTAGTCACCCTTTTCCCTTCGAAATCAGAAGTGCATCTGTCAGAGAGGCAAGGAACCAACAGTTTGCATACAAATAAGGCAGATTTGTAAAATTACCGTTCACCGACAACTCAAGTTATGGGACAAGACTTAAGTCCAGAAGCTGAGGTAACAACCAGAACGTTTTAACCAGATTTTACAGGTGTCAACTTTTGCGAAATGTTCGGGGTGCTGTGGGTCCATTTTATCAACACTCCCCCTCCCCCCCTTTCGGGAACCCTACTTGTGACATCAGCACATCTCAAATCTGCCAACATCCAGTACAAAGCAACAATAAGCAATCTCCAACCAAATACAATTACCACCAAAATCATAAAGATTGAAATCAGAACCGCACTTCCAGGTGTAAGCTTAATATTTAAACAAAAAGGATGAGGCAAAACAGGGGAGAAAACACCTGGCTCCTCTGTTCAAAACACATACTTACAGATAGACATGTCAGTACCTTAGCTACAAGACCATATGACAGTGCGGTACCAGACATGACGGTACAACTATAGGTGAACATGTCAGTATGACAACTACAGGTAGACATGTCAGTACAATAACCACATGTAGACATGTCACTTCAACAACTACAGGTATACATGACAGTACAACTATAAGTAGACATGTCAGTACAACAACTACAGGTAGACTTAGACATGTCAGTACAAGAACTACAGGTAGACATGTCAGTACAAGAACTACAGGTAGACATGTCAGTACAACAACTACAGGTAGACATGTCAGTACAACAACTACAGGTAGACATGTCAGTACAACAACTACAGGTAGACATGTCAGTACAACAACTACAGGTAGACATGTCAGTACAACAACTACAGGTAGACATGTCAGTACAACAACTACAGGTAGACATGTCAGTACAACAACTACAGGTAGACGTGTCAGTACAACAACTACAGGTAGACATGTCAGTACAACAACTACATGTAGACATGTCAGTACAACAACTACAGGTAGACATGTCAGTACAACAACTACAGGTAGACATGTCAGTACAACAACTACAGGTAGACATGTCAGTACAACAACTACAGGTAGATGTAGACATGTCAGTACAACAACTACAGGTAGACATGTCAGTACAACAACTACAGGTAGACATGTCAGTACAACAACTACAGGTAGACATGTCAGTACGATAACCACATGTAAACATGTCACTTCAACAACTACAGGTAGATATGACAGTACAACTATAAGTAGACATGTCAGTACAATAACTACAGGTAGACATGTCAGTACAACAACTATAGGTAGACATGTCAGTACAACAACTATAGGTAGACATGTCAGTACAACAACTACAGGTAGACATGTCAGTACAACAACTATAGGTAGACATGACAGTACAACAACTATAGGTAGACATTACAGTACAACAACTATAGGTAGACATGTCAGTACAACAACTATAGGTAGACATGTCAGTACAACAACTATAGGTAGACATGTCAGTACAACAACTATAGGTAGACATGTCAGTACAACAACTATAGGTAGACATGTCAGTACAACAACTACAGGTAGACATAACAGTACAACAACTACAGGTAGACATGTCAGTACAACAACTACAGGCAGACATGTCAGTACAACAACTACAGGTAGACATGTCAGTACGATAACCACATGTAGACATGTCACTTCAACAACTACAGGTAGATATGACAGTACAACTATAAGTAGACATGTCAGTACAATAACTACAGGTAGACATGTCAGTACAACAACTACAGGTAGACATGTCAGTACAACAACTATAGGTAGACATGTCAGTACAACAACTACAGGTAGACATGTCAGTACAACAACTACAGGTAGACATGACAGTACAACAACTATAGGTAGACATTACAGTACAACAACTATAGGTAGACATGTCAGTACAACAACTATAGGTAGACATGTCAGTACAACAACTATAGGTAGACATGTCAGTACAACAACTATAGGTAGACATGTCAGTACAACAACTATAGGTAGACATGTCAGTACAACAACTATAGGTAGACATGTCGGTACAACAACTACAGGTAGACATAACAGTACAACAACTACAGGTAGACATGTCAGTACAACAACTACAGGCAGACAGGTCAGTACAACAACTACAGGTAGACATAACAGTACAACAACTATATGTAGACTTGACAGTACAAGAACTACAGGTAGACATGCAAGTACAACAACTATATGTACACATGTCAGTACAATAACTACAGGTAGACATGAGAGTACAACAATATATGTAGACCTGACAGTACATCAGCTACAAATATACTTGATAGTACAACAATTATATGTAGACATGACAGTACAACTACAGATAGACATGACAGTACAAATACAGATAGACAAGTCAGTATAACTACAGTTAGACATGTCAGTACAACCACAGTTAGACATGTCAGTACAACTACAGGTAGACATGTCAGTACAACTACAGGTAGACATGTCAGTACAACTACAGGTAGACATGTCAGTACAACTACAGGTAGACATGACAGTACAACCCCAGGTAGACATGTCAGTACAACTACAGGTAGACATGACAGTACAACCCCAGGTAGACATGACAGTACAAACCCAGGTAGACATGACAGTACAACCCCAGGTAGACATGACAGTACAACCTCAGGTAGACATGACAGTACAACCCCAGGTAGACATGACAGTACAACCCCAGGTAGACATGACAGTACAACCCCAGGTAGACATTACATGACAGTACAACTACAGATAGACATAACAGTTCAAATACAGGTAGACACGTCAGTATAACTACAGTTAGACATGTCAGTACAACTACAGGTAGACATGTCAGTACAACTAGAGGTAGACAAGTCAGTACAACTACAGGTAGACGTGACAGTACAACTACAGGTAGACATGACAGTATAACTACAGTTAGACATGTCAGTACAACTACAGTTAGACATGTCAGTATAACTACAGTTAGACATGTCAGTACAACTACAGGTAGAAATATCAGTACAACTACAGATAGACTTGTCAGTACAACTACAGGTAGACATGACAGTACAACTACAGGTAGACATGACAGTAAAACCCCAGGTAGACAAGTCAGTACAACCCCAGGTAGACATGACAGTACAACCCCAGGTAGACATGACAGTACAACCCCAGGTAGACATGACAGTACAACCCCAGGTAGACATGACAGTACAACCCCAGGTAGACATGACAGTACAACCCCAGGTAGACATGACAGTACAACTACAGGTAGACATGACAGTACAACCCCAGGTAGACATTACAGTACAACTACAGGTAGACATTTATCCTGTCATTTAGAAATGACAGCTCTGCCATTTATGATTAATTATCAACAGACAGTAGCCACATTCAAAGTGGCACAGCCTTGAAAAAATGAGCTCAAACAACAACCAAAAGAAGCACAATCATGTATGCAGTCATAAAGATAATATGTAAATGGAATAAATCACCTCATGCCATTTGAGTTCTTTAACAGTTCAGCTGCTTTATCTACAGTGTTAGGGCACCTGGTGTGCCCAGGAGATATTGACAATGAAAATATTATGTGATGATAGTGAATCATTTTGGATTATGTGTCTAAAAGATGACACAAAATGCAGAACTAGCTGGTGCGTCTATGAAGTAGCACCCATGAATGTCCTATTGTGTCTTCTCAGAAAAAACAGTCCTTTGTGTTTGTATGACAGAAAGGAGGACATATTAATCTGATATAAAGACAATCATAGTTAGTGTGTTTGTATGACAGAAAAGTTGGCATATTTTTATGATATAAAGACAATCTGAGTGTGTTTGTATTACAGAAAGGATAGCATTTTAATATGATATAAAGACAATTTTGTCCGCTCTGTGGCTAGGTCGATGCTGCGGGCCATGCGCCTTGTGTTGGTTTTCAACAGTGGTATCAAGAGAGCTGACCGTCCAGTAAGCAATGGCAAACTACTGGACGTAAATTTGCCTAGAAAAACCACACAACAGCCAGGGGCTGTTGGGGTTGGTTTTGTAATGTCCTGTAAAGGATACGCAACCAACCTAAAGACAATCTTAGTGTGTTTGTACGACAGAAAGGATGGCATATTATTATGATATAAAGATAATCTTAGTTAGTGTGTTTGTACGACAGAAAGGATGGCATATTATATGATATAAAGATAATCTTAGTTAGTGTGTTTGTATGACAGAAAGGATGGCATATTATATGATATAAAGATAATCTTAGTTAGTGTGTTTGTATGACAGAAAGGATGGCATATTAATATGTTATAAAGATAATCTTAGTGTGTTTGTATGACAGAAAGGATGGCATATTATATGATATAAAGATAATCTTAGTGTGTTTGTATGACAGAAAGGATGGCATATTAATATGTTATAAAGATAATCTTAGTGTGTTTGTATGACAGAAAGGATGGCATATTAATATGTTATAAAGATAATCTTAGTGTGTTTGTATGACAGAAAGGATGGCATATTAATATGTTATAAAGATAATCTTAGTGTGTTTGTATGACAGAAAGGATGGCATATTAATATGTTATAAAGATAATCTTAGTGTGTTTGTATGACAGAAAGGATGGCATATTAATATGTTATAAAGATAATCTTAGTGTGTTTGTATGACAGAAAGGATGGCATATTAATATGTTATAAAGATAATCTTAGTGTGTTTGTATGACAGAAAGGATGGCATATTATATGATATAAAGACAATCTTAGTTAGTGTGTTTGTATGACAGAAAGGATGGCATATTAATATGATATAAAGATAATCTTAGTGTGTTTGTATGACAGAAAATATCATATTAATATGATATGAAAACAATCTTAGTGTGTTTGTTCAAGGTCCAACAATTAAGTAACGAGACTAATTTTATTATGGTCAAGACAAAAAGGCCATCTATGAAGCAAAGCATGGAATCTAAAGAGGCAACATTTATCTATGATCTGGCAACTTTTTATCGCCACCCGATAAGCAGTCAACAAAAAAGCCGCCATTTTGTTGACCCATCAGAGGTGCATTGTTACGAAATCAAAGTAGAGCAAAAAGCTAACATTAAATTCTTTTTTAAACTCAGAAAAAGCGCAATTGAAACAGATGAATTAATACAACAAGTTTGTGGGGCTAATTCTTCATTTTGTACACACATTTTCAGGTGATATTCACGATTCAAAAGTGGTGTGGAAAATGATTACTAATGCACCTAGATTGGACTACAAATTTCTGTTCGTAATGATGAACTCACTGCAAAATTCAGAGAACAGATACAGGAAGATCATTGTTTTACTGTGAGGATGATGGCAGATGAATCTGGTCTTAATAGAGAGACCATTCATAACATTTTAGTGAAGATTTTGGCCCACAAAAACATTGCTTGCCGGTTTGTACCACATTTGTTGTCTGATGACCAAAATTATCAGCGGGTTGAGTACCCAAGAGAAATCATCAAAACAAGAATTATTGGCCCAAAAACAAGTATGCGTTCTCAGCCTTCCACCCTATTCCCCAGATTTGTCTCCCTGTCATTATTTTATATTCCCAAAATTAAAGTTACAATTGAAAGAACGCTTCTTTAACGATACTAATGACATCCAAGGGCCGTAACATCGACTTTAATGGCCATAACAACAGAAGAACTACAGAAGTTGTTCCAATGTTTGTTAGATCGTGCCACTTGCTGTATCAATGCACAAGGGGCTTACTTTGAATCAGATACAAGTCATTTCTTTCACTGTTGATTATTTTAATTTTAATGGAATTAGTCACATTATCTAATTGTTGGACCTTGAATGACAGAAAGGATGGCATATTAATATGATATACATACAATTTTAGTTAGTGTGTTTATATGACAGAAAGGATGGTTCTAACTCATATGTGTTTAATCTCCTTCTCCTTTACGTCCTTTTCAGGACGTAATTTTTTGTTATTTGAAGCCCCACTCTGGCTTTTGCCAGGGGCCGCAATATAGGCAGGCCATCAATATGGCCAATTGTCTGAACGCGGTTTCTGGGACCTCTCCACGGCGATCCTCATCCACATGGTGGCACTTTGTGTCATCGGGTGTTTATCGCTTGTGTGATGTCCTAGTGGGGTAGAAAGTCAGTCAGTCATATGTGTGTGTGTGTATATATAGGACATTATGGAAAGTCCTAGCTAATGTGTTTGTATGTGTGTGTATATATATATATATATATATAGAAGACTATCAGTGTTGGCACATCTTACAGCTAGCTGCCTTATGCATTTACTTTACATGTGCTAGCTTCCAGATCTTGCAAGGATAATACAAGTTTCACTAGTTTTCATCCCCATGTGGCTTCCAGGGTCAACTGTGTGGGAAACCACACTAGCTCCCCTGCTGCCTAACAAGCATGGCATAAAAGGCAACTAATTGTGGGTGTTTCATTTTTAAGTCAGAGTGCATCTACCTGAGAGGCAAGGAACCAGTAGTCTGCACAAAAATAAAAAATATATCTGTAAAACTTATGTGCATACAAAACTCGTTATGGAACATGGTCACAGTCAAGACAGTGATGAATGACGACAACTTTCTGCCAGAATTTGCAGCAGGTGAAAGCTAAAATGAAGCAGACTAGTTTGCAACTGGAGCAGCGAAGGAAATTTTGTACAAGAGTAGAGTAAATATGGGGTGAACCATTTGCAGTGAAGTTGCAGCCTTGACTAATGACTAGTTATTGCTAGCTGATGTATCAATGAAAAAAATGACAATTCTAGCTGGTAAGGTGTTTATATGACAGAAAGGACAGTCCTGTCTGGCGTGCTTCGATGACAAAAATGAGTACTAGCTGGTATGCCTATGAGATGACAGAAACTAGAGAGATATGAGATATACACACACAAAAAATATGGGTACAATGCTGCCACCAAAGTTCACCGTTTACCATAATTTTTACACATAATGTAATAATTTCAAAAATCTCTATTCACAGTGTAACAACTCAACAACTCTCATGACCCATAATATAACAACTGAACAAATTTCCTTCACACAATGGAACAATCGAACAACTCTCACTTCACACAGTACAACAATTGAGCAACTCTAACTTCAAATAATGTAACAACTGAACAACTTTCACTACACATCCTAAACTAATAGTATTCTGATGCACAGCAAAAGTACAGTTCCACTGTGTCACTAACTAAAGCACAACGTATAGCTTCAATCAATCACTAAATGATATACAACAAACTCCACCACAAACTGATATACAACAGACACCACCACTAACTGGTATACAACAAACTCCACCACGCACACCACCACTAACAGATATACAACAAACTCCATTGATGTACAACAAACTCCACCAGAAACTGATATACAACAAACTCCACCAGAAGCTGATATACAACAAACTCCACCACAAACTGATATACAACAAACTCCACCACATATGCCACCACTAACTGATATACAACAAACTCCACAAGAAACTAATATACAACAAACTCCACCACAAACTGATATACAACAAAGTACAACTCATTTCTGCTACTAACTACAAAACCCTTTTATTCTAACAATGATAACAACCATGGCACAAATGCCACAGTTTATTTGTCTGAGGTTACATGTAAAGATGACAAAGATCTGAATGAAATGAAACAAAAATACAACATGGATTCCTGAATTTCTGCATCACAAAAACACCTGACAATTAGGACACTTCACAGCAAGAAGAGTGACCCATTCCCTAGAGTGAAACCACCTCAAGTGTTGTGCCAGGTACGTCAGGCAAGCACAGCCAATATATTGTAGTAACAACACAGATAATTGAAACAACAAGAACAAATATTGGAACAATGAGAATAAACAATGCTGCAAACACCAGAAGAATGAGAATAAACATTTAAATCACAAAAATAAGCATCTGAAAAATGAGAATAAACAAAGCAATGACAACAACACTGGAGTAATAAGAAAAAACACACACTGAAACCATGAGAACAACACTGGAGCAAACAAAAATAGAAAAAACAATGCAGCAATGAGAACAAACTCCAGAACAATGAGAATAAACAGTGAAACCATGAGAACACCAGAACACTGATGATAAATACTGAAATCATAATAATAAACACCAGAAAAACAAGAAACAAATCAAACATAATGAGAATAAATAATGCAACAGTGAGAATAAAAATCAGAACAATGAGATAAACATTCAAACCATGTAAATGAACACTGGCACAATGAAAATAAATATTTTAAAGAGTAGAAACACTGGAATAATAAGAATAAACATTTAAACCATGAGAAGAAACACCGCAGCAGTTAGAATAAATACTAAAACCATGAGAACAAATACTGGAACATTACTAAAAAAAACATTAAAACCATAAGAAGAAAAACTGAAATAAATGGAGAAAAAAAATGAAACCATAAATGGAAGTGCTGGAACAATGAGAATAAACAATGAGAAGACCAGAACAGTGAAAATAAATATTCAGACCATGGGAACAAACACTGGAGCAATAAGAAAAAGAAACATTTGAGTAATAAGAATAAGCAAATGCAGCAATGAGAATAAACACACCAGGACAATGAAATAAAAACTGAAACCATGAAAACAAATACTGGAACAATGAAAAAACAGAGTAAAACCAGGAGAACACCAGAACAAAGACAGTAACTATCAAAACCATGAAAACGAACCTTAGAGTAATGAGAAAAAAACAAAAACAAAAAAAACCAACTGAAACTATGAGAACAATAACCGGTTCAAGAAGAAATAACAAAATACTGCAGTAATGAGAATAAACCATACAGCAATGAGAATAAACACCAGAACAATTAGATAAATATTGAAACCATGAGAACAAACACTGGAACAGTGAAAAAAGCATTGAAACCATGAGAAGAAACAATGTAACAATGAGGAAACAAACCAAGACAATACCAGAATAATGAGAATAAACATTGAAACAATGAGAAACAACACCAGAATAATTCGAATAAACATTAAAACTATGAGAACAATCACTTGTACAACAAGAAACAACTAAGCGTTGGAGTGATACAAATAAATAATGCAGCAATGAGAAAAAATACAAGAGCAGTGAGAAAAAACAATGAAACCATGAGAAGATTCACTGCATGAATTCTCAGGAAAACCAATATGAAGCTGCCTATAATTTGCATGAACAAAATTTGTGCATTTAGCATGGACACATCCACATGTCAAACCACATTTTATATGAAACAAATGGATTCAATCCGCACATCAAGCCACTTTCTATGTGAAACAAAGGGATTCAATCCACGCATCAAGCCACTTTCTATGTGAAACAAATGGACACGATCCACTTATTAAGTCACTTTCTATTGAAACAAATAGACACAATCCACTTATCAAGCCACTTTTCATTGAAACAAATGGATACAATCCACATGTAAAGCTACTGTCTATTGAAACAAATGCAAACAATCCACAAATCAAGTCACTGTCAGCAAATGTTTGAGGTTAAACAATAAAAAAACTCCACCACATGCCTGGATAACTCGCCCACCAGATTCCTAGACATCAAGTTCAAGTCCCAGCAAGCTACACAAGATGTTGACTCATGGGAAGACACTAAGAACAGTTAATGCTATCTGTAGGTGTCCACACTAAATTCGGAATGCCTACTGTCTCTTCTCTGTTGGCCTGGGTTATTTCTGGGGGTCATCTCCGTTAGGTGATGGCCCTTGACCTCTGACCTGACCTTGCTGCTGAGGTTTAGCGGCTCAGGGAGGGAGTGATCAACTGACCATCTCCGTTCAAGGTTTCGGAATGGCATGGATCTCATCCCAGCCGGTGGCCAGGTATCCATTGGGTTCACAGTAAACATTTTCTCCCGATCACTATCCGGCGTGCTGGGTGTTTTTCTAACTGCCAAATTAAGTGGGCAGCCCACTGATTCCTCTGTTTTGTCTGAAGCCAATGCCAGGTTTGCTGTGGGGTCTTGAGGTAAGGTCATGACATCTGGTTTACATGGTTCCAGCTTGTATGGTTCTAGCTTGTAAGACTCCGAGACAGCAGGTGAACTGAAGTTTGACCTAGATTCTCTGACCGTACATGGAAAAGAAAAGCTGCGTTCCAAGCTGGCACGACTGCCTCGGCTGCCTGCAAAGGATGACTGTGAAGCTTGGGAGAAGTGTTTTCTGTATTTCATGAGCTTGTGCTTGTACTGGATAATTTCTTGTTGGTCAGAAGTATCCACGTTAGAACTGGCTGCCTCAAGACTTTGGGCGCAACTCCGTGGTGGTGGTGGTGGTGGTGGTAATGGAACAGCACAGGATATTGGTGGGGAATCAAACTGGAGATTGCCAAGTGGGAAGGAATACTTTGCTGGAGGACTCTCTGGACTAAAGATGTTGTGACTGGTGAATGATGATGATGATTCATCATAAATAATGCTGCCACCTGGCATAGATGTATCATTGACAATCATGAGCTGGGTGCCGACCCCAGCCATCACAGGTGAAACAGGACAGCTGGAGAAATCACACTTTTCCTGCTTGACAACAACGCAAGGGCTCTGGGACTGTGAGTGGGACGAGCAGCTATCCCCTGTGTTGATGTAGAGATCCGACACGTCCTGAACTTGTGCTTCACTTGCAGACAGCAAAGGGAAGCCCAGTAAGTCCAGCACCTTCTGAGACACTCCGATTGCTGCACTCTGTGTGGCTTTGTAGTCCGAACACTGTTTCATGTGTTGCCTCAAGATGAAAATGATGTTGTCCCTCTCTTCTGTCAGGTCTCCTAGAATGTTTACCAATTCAGAGTTCTCAGACTGCAGTTTGCGAATTTCCTGTTGGAAATAAACCAAGTTAAACCAGGCCAAAGTTTGAAAATTAAACAAACTGAAACATATAAGTACCTGGGTGCAAACTTCAACTGCTCCAACATGCTGAGAGAAGAAATAATATCTAGAATACAATCTGGAAATAAAGTATACTATGCAGTTCAATATCTGCTAAAGTCAAAGTGTCTGTCTCGCAACACCAAGATCAAAATAGATAAAACATTGATGAGAACTGCCGTTTTATACGGCTATGAAACTTGGAGCAAAACTAGAAGAGATGAAGCCTTACTACAGGTCTTTGAAAACAGAGTTTTATGACGAATCTTTGGACCCATCAAAGATGCAAACAGCTGGGAATGGAGAGTGAGAAGCATTAATGAAATTCATAATCTGTTTAAATCACCATTGATCATTGGCATCATGAGATCTAATAGACTGAAATGGTTGGGGCATATTGAAAGAATGTCAGATGACAGAGAAGTAAAAACTATATACACCAGGGAGATGAATGGTCGTACAGACCTGCAAACACTTGGTGTCACCAACTGGAAAGAGAAAGCTAACCAGAGAGATGAATGGAGGCGGGTGATAACTGCAGCAATGAACCTCTAGGGCTCGGAATGCTAAAGAAGAAGAAGAAACCAGACCAAGCATAGAACAACAGGGGGCGGACAATACATTAGTACTTCCTTATGTGAAGAATGTCTCATACTAGCTGCCAGCTACAACATCTGAGTAGACTTTTCATTTACAATATCTCAGTAGTGTTTTAGTAACATTAGAATTTCTCAATAGTGCTTTAATAACATTAGAATATCTCTAATATTACTTCTATCTCCAATCTGACGCCTAATTTGACTTTTTTAAATTAAAATATCACATCTAATTTTGCTTATTTATAAAATATCACAGCTAATATTGCTTCTTTCTAAACTCTCTCACTTCAGATCGTTTCTTTCTGAAATGTCTCACCTCATATTGCTTTTTTCTAAAACATCACGTCTCATATTGTTTCTTACTAAAATATCACGTCTCATAGTGTTTCTTTAAAAAGTATCATATCTCTCATCATTTCTTTCTAAAATATCATACCTCGTATCGTCTCCTTCTAAAATATCATGTCTCATAGTGTTTCTTTCTAAAATATCATATCCCACATCGTTTCTTTCTAAAATATCATACCTCATATCGTCTCTTTCTAAAATATTGTGTCTCATATTCTTTCTTTCTAAAATATCATATCTCGTATTATTTCTTTCTAAAATATCATACCTCATATCGTCTCTTTCTAAAATATTATGTCTCATATTGTTTCTTTCTAAAATATCATATCTGATATTATTTCTTTCTAAAATATCATACCTCATATTGTTTCTTTCTAAAATATTATGTCTCATATTGTTTCTTTCTAAAATATCTTATCTCATATTGTTTCTTTCTAAAATATCATTTCTCATATTGTTACTTTGTAAAATATCATGTCTCATATTTTTTTCTTTCTAAAATATATTTCAAATGCTTTAAAAAGTACTAGGACAGCTAGCCCTCCTCTTAACAAAGAAACATCTGATACAAAACATATTCATTCCAACCCTATACTACCAGTGCCAAACATAGTCCCTCACAAAAAACCAGAAAAACAATTAGTAGTCATGGAAATGAGTTGTCAGAGACGGGCCGCAGAAGTGATCGGAGAAGATCAAATCAAGAATGAGGTCACAGGAAAAAATGTCAGCAAGGAACCAATTCTAAGTTACATACAAAGATAGCAAATCAAATGGTTTGACCTCTTAGAGAGAATGCCTTGTGATGCCATATCATACCATGCAAGGCATACACTAAAATATGAGAAGGGCATACAGCACAAGGCAGACCAAGAACAAGGTGGAAAGATAATGTCAAAGAAACTCTATACCAGGGCTATTCAAGTAAGTTGACTCAGGAGCCAAAATGTTCAAAAGGGATCGTCACGGGCCAGAAGCCCCAACCCCAGCATAGCATAGAAAGACCATAAATGCAATACAGCTAGCGGTGATCCGCAGGCCACTTGCTAGGCCTTGGCCAGCCAGATTTGGCCGGTGGCCCACTAGTTGAATAGCCCTGCTCTCTACAATACCAGGTTGCATGTATAGTCAAGGCGACCAGAAGAGCAAGAAGGAGTACCTTATCTACCCCCCCCCCCCCAAAACCACCTCTCTGACATCTGAAGCTGTAAAAGAGGATGTGAACAGGGAGATAGTGCTTTTTTCAAAATAAAATATATTTTTCAAACCACTTCTTTCTCAGACAGCACACCTGATATTGCTTCTTTCAAAAACATTACACATCTTTTTGCTTCTTTTTGAAATATCACATCTCATATTGCTTCTTACTAAAATAGTAAAAACATCTGCCTTTCTAAAATATCACACATAATACTGCTCCTTTCTGAAATTGTTACTTCACATTTAAAAATTGTTACTTTCTAAAACATCTGATCTTATACTGCTCCTTTCTGAAATATCATATTTAAAAATTGTTACTTCACATTTAAAAATTGTTGCTTTCTAAAACATCTGATCTTATATTGCTCCTTTCTGAAATATCACATTTAAAAATTGTTACTTCACATTTAAAAATTGTTACTTTCTAAAACATCTGATCTTATATTGCTTCTTTCTGAAATATTACATTTATTGCTTTTTTTTTAAATATCACATCTCATGATACTTCTTTCTAAAATATGACACCTAATATTCTTCTTTCATCTTAAACTGATTATTTCTAAAATGCCACACTTCATATTGTCTAAAATCTCACAGCTGATTTTACTTCTGTCTAAAATATTGTGTCTGACATAGCTTCTTTCCAAAATATCACATATTATATTGCTGTCTCCTAAAACCTTACATACATATCTCCTTTCACTAAAATATTATATATGAAATGGCTTCTTTCCACAATATTAAAAAATTACATCTTTCTATGATAATACATCTCACATTGTTTGTTTCTATAATCTTACAGCTAAATATTAGTTCTATCTGTGGCTCAGGTATTACAAACATGCTTCATAATGCCAGGGTGCCAGGTTCAATCCCAGCTGCAGGCTTTGCACCTTGCGCTGGTTTCGACAGTGGTATCGAGAAGCCGACCGTCCAGAAAGCAATGGCAAACTACAGGATGTAAACTTGTTTAGAAAAACCACAACGGCCAAAAAATGCTTGGGTTGGTTCTTCAATGTCCGGTAAAGGGACGTAACTAATTTTAACTTATCTAAAATGCAGTCCGGCAATTTTATAAGGAGACAGATTTTTATTCTGGCCAAAATAAAAATGCCACCCATGAAGTGAAGCATGTCATCCAAACAGGCATCATTCATCTACAATTTGGCCAAACTGCCGCCTGGCAAGCAATCCCTAAATAACCTACTATTTGGTTCAACTAGTGAGATTTGACTTGTTACCTATGCAGCATGAAGCAAAGAGCAAACATTAAATCCTGTTTTTAATTCAGAAACAGTGCTATTGAAACAGTTGAGCTGATGAGATAAGTTTATGTGTTTCTTGGGCAAAGATATTTATAAATCATTCTCATTAGGCATCAGAAAATGAGTATTTAAATGTTATATCGAGCCTGTTCTGTTGTATGGTAGTGAATCTTGGAATGTGAGCAAACAAATTACGAAGGTTTCGAAGCAACTGCGATGTGGTTCTTGAGAAGTGTGTCTGAATATCTCAGACTGCCAGAATAATTAACAATGATTGCCTGGAAATGGCTAGGGAAAATAAAACTTTATTTACAACAAAGAGAAGGAGACAAAGCTCTTTAGTCATGTGAAAAGAAGCACTAGAAAACATTGTGATGACTGGAAAGATCACTGGTAGAAGAGGCAGAGGCAGACCAAGAGAAATGATGGTGGATGACTTAAGACAGTGGCATGGAGGAATATCATCAGTAGAATTGATCCAGGACACCGAAGACCAAGATCTTTGGAAATGCATGAACGCCTACGCCAGCTGACAAGGTACTTGATGATTTATGTGGTATTCTCAATTCAAAACTCATGTGGAAAAAAACTGGAGATGAAGCTAGGCTGTGATGTCATATTTTTGTTTGTAATGACAAAGTCAAACTGGCAACATCAGAGAACCGAAAAACAAAGACCAAAAGTGATTAGTGATTAGAAAGGATTATCATCACAGCACTCCGGACAGATCCATATGTGCTCCGATCTCCTCCTCAAAAGCTCCACAAGTGTAAAATGACTGATGACGCCTATTCTGTGTTGATTAATAAAACGTCTTGTCCTCTTGGTGACACAAAGACCAATGCCTGACTGCAAGGGCCGTGGCTGAAGAATATGGTGTAGAATTTTATAACATTATATATTTGTCTCAAAAATTCAACTGAAAAATAGCGGGTTATTTATCATCTGCTGACCACATGGTGTTTCAGTTTGGCTAAATCTTCAGTGCCTGTTTGGACGACATACTTTGCTTGATGTACAGCATGTTTGTGCTGGCCATAATAAAAACAGTCTCAACATTGTCAAACTGGGGTTGCAGGGCCCCATTCTGCCTCCCAAACAATCATGTTGTTGGAGACGACTAATTGGGGGCTTCCTTCCAAGTCAGGGTGATCAAGAAATGGCAAGGAACAACCAGCTGCACACAAATAAGCCAGTAAAGCAGATGTACATAAAAACTCAGGCTCTGACCCAAAGCCAAAGTCTAGACGGATCAACAACCAGAACTTTCCACTAGAAATTAAAGCTGGTGAATGAAGATGAAAAAAAAAGAATTGTTGACTGTGAATAACATCCCACTTGATATCTTTATAAAAAAAGTACATAGCTTATTGCTTCTTTGTAAAACATCATATATCAATATTACCTCTTTATCTTATAGAAAAACCATTTGATTTTTTTACCTCGACAAGTAAATCTTTGCGCTTCTGCCCTTTTTCCCGGGAGCGGCGTGCAGCTAAACGGTTCAGCTCTCGCCTCCTGGCGCGCTTCATGATCTCCTCGGATGTCAGCTGCTATGACAGACAGAAATAGAGACATATCTGTTGCTTGCATTCCAACAACTGTTTACAGACAATGACCTTAAACCTTCTAGTACACTCTATAGATTATGACCTTAGTCCTTCTAGTACACTCCACAGACTATGACTTTAGTCCTTCTGCTACACTCTACAGACTATGACCTTAATCCTTCTGCTACACTCTACAGACTATGACCTTAGACCTTCTGCTACACTCTACAGGCTATGACGTCCTTCTGCTACACTCTACAGGCTATGACCTTAGTCCTTCTGCTACACTCTACAGACTATGACCTTAGTCCTTCTGCTACACTCTACAGATCATGACCTTAGTCCTTCTGCTACACTCTACAGACTATGACCTTAGACCTTCTGTTACACTCTGCTGACTATTACCTTAGTGTTTCTGTTAACACTCTACAGACTATGACCTTAATCCTTTTTCTGCACTCTACAGACTATGACCTTAGACCTTCTGCTGCACTCTACAGACCATGACCTTAGTCCTTCTGTTACACTCTACAGGCTATGACATCTTTCTGCTACACTCTACAGCTATGACGTCCTTCTGTTAACACTCTACAGACTATGACCTTAATCCTTCTGCTACACTCTACAGACTATGACCTTAGACCTTCTGCTACACTCTACAGGCTATGACTTTAGTCCTGTTACACTCCACAGACCATGACTTTAGTCCTTCTGCTACACCCTACAGACTATGAACTTAGTCCTTCTGGTACACTCTAGAGGCTATGATCTTTGACCTTCTGATACACTCTAGAGGCTATGACCTTGGACCTTCTGGTACACTCTAGAGGCTATGACCTTGGACCTGCTGGTACACTCTAGAGGCTATGACCTTGGACCTTCTGGTACACTCTAGAGGCTATGACCTTGGACCTTCTGGTACACTCTAGAGGCTATGACCTTGGACCTTCTGGTACACTCTAGAGACTATGAGTTTAGACTTACTAGTATGGAACATTCTTAAGACTGTGACCTCAGAATTACTTTTACACTTTACAACCTACGACCTCAGAATTATTCACAAACTATGAGCTCACACTAAACAAAGCCTTTAATATATAATATCATCTCTGCTACATTAAACACTGATGCTACACTTCTTTTCCTACACTGACTCTTTCGGGGGTCTGAATATTCTGGATAGGGACAGAGGGTGCATGTTGTGTTGTGGTTCAGCTAGGCTGTGACATTTGCTCTCTTTGGCCTAAACCACCAGAATTCCCCAAATCCCCCCAAAAAATTTGTCATTTAGGGGGGGGGGGCAGTGCATTTATATACCCCCCCCCCCCAATCCCCAATGCGGCTCCAAAATCCACATGGTCCTCAATTTATCCTCAATTGTCAGACTAGACCCAAAATTAGGCATACAAATCATTAAAACAAAGCAACGACACCTGCACTGGTTGGGACATTCTCTCACATGAAACGACGGTCACATTCCAAAAGGATCTCCTGTATGTTGAACTGGTGAAAGGAATAAGAACTGCAGAAAGGCCAAAGCTACTCTATAAGGACTTATGCGCAAGTGACCTGAAAGGTGTCAACAGTGACACAGACATCTGAGAGAGATCAGCTGCAGACCGACTCCCTTGGAAGCAGACAGTGAAAGATGAACTGTCGCAGTGTGAAAGAGACCAAAGGCAGCAAGCAATAGAGAGGAGATGTCTGGGAGAGAAAAAAAACCAGCCTCAGAATTTATTTACTGCAACAGGACACAGCTAAAACCTTCCTGAAGAAAAAGTATTTGTTGTATCGGGACACATAATATATCGAAGGCGTTTCAAGGTTTTTAAATGGACGAGGTAGCAGAGACTGCCACTTTATTGTTAGACCAGTGATTCCTAAACTGAGTGCCACGAAGAGCCACGACCTCTTCACAGGGGCGCCGCAAAATTTTGTAAAAGCTTCATAATTAATTTAACCAAGACATGAATAGTCATACTTTTACCTAGGTTTAAGTGCCGTGAACATTTTTTTTTATTGAAAAAAAAGGCGTTGCGACCAAGAAAGGCTTGGGAAACACTGCATTAGAATTTACATTCATAGCAGATGCTGTTCCCAGAACCAATGGCACAACTCCATGGTCCACAGGAACTGATGGTTGCCTACTGACTGAATTCATTATCGAGCATCAAATGTGAGATGATCTGGGCATCTGAAAAAAAATGGAGAGCCAGATTGAACAAGTACAATCGGCATAGAGCAAGAAGAAGATCAGGGGACCTATAGAATGATGGCATCAAGAACAGCCTTAAAGAAATGAAGATCAACTTAAGCAGCACATAAGAAACAGCATAGAGAGGATCCTTACATCTCCCACCAACACATAAGAGAGAGCACACAGAGGATCCTTACATCTCCCACCAACACATAAGAGAGAGAGCACACAGAGGATCCTTACATCTCCCACCAACACATAAGAGACAGCATAGAGAGGATCCTTACATCTCCCACCAACACATAAGAGACAGCACACAGAGGATCCTTACATCTCCCACCAACACATAAGAGAGAGCATAGAGAGGATCCTTACATCTCCCACCAACACATAAGAGAGAGCATAGAGAGGATCCTTACATCTCCCACCAACACATAAGAGACAGCACACAGAGGATCCTTACATCTCCCACCAACACATAAGAGACAGCACACAAAGGATCTTTACATCTACCACCACCACATAAGAGACAGCACACAGAGGATCCTTACATCTCCCACCAACACATAAGAGACAGCACACAGAGGATCCTTACATCTCCCACCAACACATAAGAGAGAGCATAGAGAGGATCCTTACATCTCCCACCAACACATAAGAGAGAGCATAGAGAGGATCCTTACATCTCCCACCAACACATAAGAGAGAGCACACAGAGGATCCTTACATCTCCCACCAACACATAAGAGAGAGCACACAGAGGATCCTTACATCTCCCACCAACACATAAGAGACAGCATACAGAGGATCCTTACATCTACCACCAACACATAAGAGAGAGCATAGAGAGGATCCTTACATCTACCACCAACACATAAAGAGAGAGCACACAGAGGATCCTTACATCTCCCACCAACACATAAGAGAAAGCATAGAGAAGATCCTTACATCTCCCACCAACACATAAGAGACAGCACACAGAGGATCCTTACATCTCCCACCAACACATAAGAGAGAGCATAGAGAGGATCCTTACATCTACCACCAACACATAAGAGAGAGCATAGAGAGGATCCTTACATCTCCCACCAACACATAAGAGAGAGCATAGAGAGGATCCTTACATCTCCCACCAACACATAAGAGAGAGCATAGAGAGGATCCTTACATCTCCCACCAACACATAAGAGAGAGCACACAGAGGATTCTTACATCTCCCACCAACACATAAGAGAGAGCACACAGAGCATCCTTACATCTCCCAATAACACAAAAGAGCACACAGAGGATCCTTTCATCTCCCACCAACACCTCGGTGAGGCAACTGGAGGAGGAGAAGAAGCACTGATGCTTCACTAACTCATTTTTCAGCATCATTACTGCTACATCAAACACTTGTGTTCATCTGAACATATAAGCACGCCTACATCATGCCAGCTAGTTTCTCATTTACCTCATCTTTAACAGGTTTCTTAAACTCCACCTGTAGCTCCGCTTTTCCCTCCGCTTTCCGCCGAGACTGAATGATCCACTTGAGGTCCTGCTTGATAAGGCTGCTGGCACTTCCAGAGTTGAGGGTGGCCAAAGTTGCTACCACAAGCTTCTCATCCTATAGAAAACAGCCACATAAAAAATTGTAAATATAATTAGCACAGCAACCAGAAATATCTAAACTGCACTTACAAAAAAACACAAGAGAAACTGTAAAGGAAATTATTTTAAAATATTTTTTAAAAAAAGTAAAGGATCCTTTTCCACGCCCCTTAGGCGTAATGGGCGTATAGGGCTAGACCTATATTTTTATAGACCAATCGGCACAAGATGGGTGATGTGGTCAGCATCATTCCGGCCGCCTTTACTTTCCCGGGTCTGCACCCGGTACCCACTCAAGGCTGGGTCGACCTGGGAGCCAAGGTCATTTTTGGAAAAAGTCCAGCTCCGCCAGGGAGTGAACCCTCGACCTTCCGATACGCGACGAGCATATAAAAAGAATAATCAACATATTGTTAAGAATGACACAGAAATAACAATTTTATTAAATATTGTGAACAAAAGTTACAACAAAGGGGACAAAAAATATTGGGAATATAGCTATATCATAATGTAGCAGATCCTTTACACAATATAGGTTCCATTACAGCCATGCCTGAAAGAAACTCAGTCCTTCAAAGAACATTGTTTATATCACAGCCTTGTCTAAAAGAATCTCAGTCCTTTATAGAACATTGCTTCCATCATAGCCATGTCTGAAAGAAACTGTCCTTTATAGAACATTGCTTCCATCACAACCTTGTCTGAAAGAAACTGTCCTTTATAGAACATTGCTTCCATCACAACTTTGTCTGAAAGAAACTGTCCTTTATAGAACATTGCTTCCATCACAACTTTGTCTGAAAGAAACTGTCCTTTATAGAACATTGCTTCCATCACAACCTTGTCTGAAAGAAACTGTCCTTTATAGAACATTGCTTCCATCACAACTTTGTCTGAAAGAAACTGTCCTTTATAGAACATTGCTTCCATCACAACAATGTCTGAAAGAAACTGTCCTTTATAGAACATTGCTTCCATCACAACTTTGTCTGAAAGAAACTGTCCTTTATAGAACATTGCTTCCATCACAACTTTGTCTGAAAGAAACTGTCCTTTATAGAACATTGCTTCCATCACAACCTTGTCTGAAAGAAACTGTCCTTTATAGAACATTGCTTCCATCACAACCTTGTCTGAAAGAAACTGTCCTTTATAGAACATTGCTTCCATCACAACCTTGTCTGAAAGAAACTGTCCTTTATAGAACATTGCTTCCATCACAACTTTGTCTGAAAGAAACTGTCCTTTATAGAACATTGCTTCCATCACAACTTTGTCTGAAAGAAACTGTCCTTTATAGAACATTGCTTCCATCATAGCCATGTCTGAAAGAAACTTTCCTTTATGGAACATTGCTTCCATCATAGCCATGTCTGAAAGAAAGTGTCCTTTATGGAACATTGCTTCCACCGCAGGCTTGTCTGAAAGAAACTGTCCTTTATAGAACATTGCTTCCATCACAACTTTGTCTGAAAGAAACTGTCCTTTATAGAACATTGCTTCCATCACAACTTTGTCTGAAAGAAACTGTCCTTTATAGAACATTGCTTCCATCTCAACTTTGTCTGAAAGAAACTGTCCTTTATAGAACATTGCTTCCATCACAACTTTGTCTGAAAGAAACTGTCCTTTATAGAACATTGCTTCCATCATAGCCATGTCTGAAAGAAAGTGTTCTTTCTGGAACATTGCTTCCACCACAGGCTTGTCTGAAAGAAACTGTCCTTTATAGAACATTGCTTTCATCACAACTTTGTCTGAAAGAAACTGTCCTTTATAGAACATTGCTTCCATCACAACTTTGTCTGAAAGAAACTGTCCTTTATAGAACATTGCTTCCATCACAACTTTGTCTGAAAGAAACTGTCCTTTATGGAACATTGCTTCCATCACAGGATTGTCTGAAAGAAACTGTCCTTTATGGAACATTGCTTCCATCACAGGCTTGTCTGAAAGAAACTGTCCTTTATAGAACATTGCTTCCATCACAGGCTTGCCTGAAAGAAACTGTCCTTTATAGAACATTGCTTCCATCACAGGCTTGTCTGAAAGAAACTGTCCTTTATAGAACATTGCTTCCATCACAGGCTTGTCTGAAAGAAACTGTCCTTTATAGAACATTGCTTCCATCACAGGCTTGTCTGAAAGAAACTGTCCTTTATAGAACATTGCTTCCATCACAGGATTGTCTGAAAGAAACTGTCCTTTATAGAACATTGCTTCCATCACAGGATTGTCTGAAAGAAACTGTCCTTTATAGATCATTGCTTCCATCACAGGCTTGTCTGAAAGAAACTGTCCTTTATAGAACATTGCTTCCATCACAGGATTGTCTGAAAGAAACTGTCCTTTATGGAACATTGCTTCCATCATAGCCATGTCTGAAAGAAACTGTCCTTTATGGAACATTGCTTCCATCACAGGCTTGTCTGAAAGGAACTGTTCTTTATGGAACATTGCTTCCATCATAGCCATGTCTGAAAGAAACTGTCCTTTATAGAACATTGCTTCCATCACAACCTTGTCTGAAAGAAACTGTCCTTTATAGAACATTGCTTCCATCACAGGCTTGTCTGAAAGAAACTGTCCTTTATAGAACATTGCTTCCATCAAAGGCTTGTCAGAATGAAACTCAGTCCTTTACAGAACAGATGGTGATGGTGATGATGATAGTGTCATAAATAGTGTGGTTACAATAATAAATGATGATGATGAAAATGCTTATGGTTGTGTTGGTGATGATGATGATGATGATGATGTGATGATGATGATGATGAAAATGCTTATGGTTGTGTTGGTGATGATGATGATGATGATGATGATGATGATGATGATGAAAATGCTTATGGTTGTGTTGGTGATGATGATGATGAAAATGCTTATGGTTGTGTTGGTGATGATGATGATGATGATGATGATGATGAAAATGCTTATGGTTGTGTTGGTGATGATGATGATGATGATGGTTGTGTTGGTGATGATGATGATGATGATGATGATGAAAATGCTTATGGTTGTGTTGGTGATGATGATGATGATGATGATGATGATGAAAATGCTTATGGTTGTGTTGGTGATGATGATGATGATGAATATGGTGATCACCTGTACCAAGTTTCTGGAGCTGAGCAGGCCAGACATGGCGGTCACTGAGACGGGCGATGAAGGCAGCGAGGTGGATGTGTTGGGAGACATTCCCGAGCTGTCCATGGACATTGGCAAACTGGTCAGGGTGCCGCCCCTGACCCCACGAACCGATGAAGAATGAGTGGTGACGCTGGTGGTCATGATGATGATGAAGAGGGGTGGGCACTACAGCGGTCATCTGCAGGTAATAAAAAATGTCAGGTAAATAAACATTGCAAGTCATTGCCAAATGTGGACACTTACTTCCTCCAATGAATGAAAAATTGTGACAACAGAGATGAAATGCCTTAGAAGAGCTGCAGGTGTTTCGAGGAAAGAAGAATACAAACTCATGAAATCAGACGAATGCTAGAAATCAAGCCAGTCTTACAGGTAGGTCATCAAAGAACAACAAATGAAGTGGTTTGGACACCTAACAAGAATGCCCTGGTACTATCTGCCACAGCGAGCCACACTAAAACGTTACAACGGGTATAGAGCGAGTGGAAGACCTTGGAAAATATGGAGTGGTGGCATTAAGAACAGCCTTTCAGAAATGAACACCAGTCTTAATAGTACTCTTGACAGAGCTCATCAATGAATGGTACATCTCCCCCCGACACTTTGCTGAGGTACAAGGTGGAAGAGAAGAAGAAGCAGCAGCCATAGGTTGGGGTTTTTTTTTTTCCTTAAATTTTTTTGTCTTTTTTTTTTTAATGACCTTGGTATCTAGATGGACCCAGCCTTAAATGGCTGCCAGGTCAAGTCCTGGGAAATAAAGGCGGCAGGCATGATACAGATAACATCACTCACTGAGTCCCGATTGATACATGACAAGGTAGATGTGGTCAAATCCCCTTTCAGAACAAGCAACGGAATCAGTAGAGAAAGAAGATTATTATGGCCTGGAGAGAATGAGGCACCTGGGTGTAACCAGAGGGTCTGGCCACCTCACTACACTTAAAGGAGATGCAAGACGGACACATAACCAGATTGTGACCAGTACCATCAGTATTGGAACTCTGCGCTAGCTGCTGAAGATGAGGACGGAGCTCACATGGGAACGTCACGAGTGCTGTGATGTCAATTCTTGACTTTAACTCAACTGGCCTATATGACCGATGGATCTGATGGTGTAGAGAAGGGTCCTTTGGGTTTTCAGACTAAGAACTATAAATATTGACAAGATTCAGAGAATTCATCACAATGTCTAGACTAAGATTGGAGGTGGAGGTAGTCACTGCTATCTTCCATTGGCTTGAGAATCAGCTGTACACACATGACGTGATTGTAACTGACTCACAGAACATGTTGAGAAAGGTGGAGACAGGCATGCCTCGTGCAGAGTGGCAAGCATCACTTTAGAAGCTTGGGTATTTAGCATCCTTTGGATACTTTCTCCAGGTTATGCCGGCGTGTTGGGAAATGAGCAGGCAGATAGACTGGCCAGCTCTGCACCACTTGGTGGTGAACTGATGTATGACAAGTGAGATTGTGTAACGGCCCTTTAGGAGCGAGTGAACAGTACAGAGGTGCAGACAAATCCTTACTGTCTAAGGAGAATGGCGCTGCGAGGAGTACCAGGGGATCTGGCCGACGCTCAACACTCAGGGGAAAGAATGAGACAGATATACAATCGGACTGATACTGGTGCCATCAGAATTGGAACTTTTCACCTGCTGCTGAAGATGGGGATGGAGCGCTTATGGGATTGTCAATTCTTAATTAAACATTCACGAACTAAACATTTAAGTGTCATAGAATGCGAGCAAGAAGAATACAAAGAAATAAATACTTGGATGGCCTAGCTAGACAGAGAATGAGGAGAAAAACAGCCAGTGACACAGACCTATCAACATATCCTTGAGGTTTGAGGTTTGAACAATGGATCAACATCATGGCACAGGGGTAGTAAAACATAAGTGCTCGGCTCTTCTTCTAACTCAAGTCTGAGTCCAAAAAAGCTCAGCGCAGTACACAGGCTCTGTAGCACCGGCGAGTATCCTGAAATACTTTAGGTAGATTTTCAACTCCAAATTTTGTACGGGCAGCACCATTAGGCTACTCTTTTTGATTTTCAACAGCCAAGGCATTTTTTACGTGCGCAACAATACACACTGGCGTCCGATCTGACTACCCAGAAACCAGGGGGAATTACTATAAGTCCACATGAAAAAAATCCCAGCTTTTACCAGGACTGAACCTGGACTCTCTTGCACTCGAGGCGGACACCATGCCTTGAGACCACGCAGCTCCCTAGGAAAATACAGAGGATGAGGAGAAGAACAGTCACACCTCCAGCACTCAAGGCGGACATCATACCTCAAGACCACTCAGCTCCCACACCCTCCCCCCCCCCTCCTCCTCCCTCCCCCCGAAAAGTTGAGATGTAAAACAGGGCTGCAGTGTTGAAGTTATGATATGAAACAGGATGATAGTGTTGAAGCTATGATGTAAAACATGGTTGCAGTGTTGAAGTTATAATGTGAAACAGGATGGTAGTGTTGAAGTTATAATGTGAAACAGGATGGTAGTGTTGAAGTTATAATGTGAAACAGGATAGTAGTGCTGAAGTTATAATGTGAAACAGGATGGTAGTGTTGAAGTTGTGATGTACAACAGCATGATAGTGTTGAAGTTATGATGTACAACAGGATAATAGTGTTAAAGTTATGATGTACAACAGCATGATAGTGTTGAAGTTATGATGTACAACAGCATGATAGTGTTGAAGTTGTGATGTACAACAGCATGATAGTGTTGAAGTTATGATGTACAACAGCATGATAGTGTTGAAGTTATGATGTACAACAGGATGATAGTGTTGAAGTTATGATGTACAACAGGATGATAGTGTTGAAGTTGTGATGTACAACAGGATGATAGTGTTGAAGTTGTGATGTGAAACAGGATGATAGTGTTGAAGTTATGATATGAAACAGGATGATAATGTTGAAGTTATGATGTACAACAGGATGGTAGTGTTGAAGTTATAATGTGAAACAGGATGGTAGTGCTGAAGTTATAGTGTGAAACATGATGATAGTGTTGAAGTTATGATGTAGAACAGGATGATAGTGTTGAAGTGATGATGTACAAGAGGATGATAGTGTTGAAGTTATAATGTGAAACAAGATAGTAGTGTTGAAGTTATAATGTGAAACAAGATGGCAATGTTGAAGTTATGATGTAAAACATGCGCTGAGTCCACTGTGACTGAGTTGTCATCTCAAGGTCTCTCCTTCAAATAACAACGCTACTGTTGTGATAACAGATTCAAATGTTACTACAACCGTTGTGATAACATTCAAATACTGCTGCTACTCGTCAGCCGACACCTAACGCGGCAAGTCTATTAGCAGTAGGCTTGTAGTACTACTACTACTTTATCGACCACTATGGCCCTCAAGACAAGTGTTGTTGTCGTCGGGCTTCTAAAGGCAAGGACAAATGCAGACGCCATACTGGCTGGTTCAGAGATAAGAAAGAACGACATCTGCACAACTACAACTACGACGATGCCTCCACGCCCCGACGTGTCCGCGTGCTTTGGACAAAACCTCGGCTGCACCGCCACACACACGTCATGCTGGATTACCTACTAGACGCTGTACCGACCTGGGGCTGGCTCAAAACGTAGGATACATACAGACCAGGGGCGCTGCAGCAAAGAAATCATTAGAGAAAGTGGGAGCTATTCCCCCATATATATACTTATAGATGACGGAGCTCAAGGGGCACTTATTGTCATATGTACCGTCATTACTGACTGTATCTGCCACTCAGTGTTGCAACTTTGGATGTTTTACATCCATATTTAGATGTTTTCCTTTGCATTTAGATGGCGTTTTTGACGATTAGATCATCATCATCAGGTGCCTTGTCGACTGGCGTGGGAGATCATGCCTCTCCATAATCTACGATCTCCTGCAGCATGTATCAGTTCGTGTGCCAACACACCTCCATGCCATGCAACAAGACTGTCAAGCATCTTCTCTCGTTGTCTTCCTTTATCTCTCCTTCCACAGATATTTCCAGTGGTCACATTTTCTATTTTCCTTCTTCTCATAACATGGCCGAAAAATGATGACTGTCTCCTTCTGATGTCTGTGATAAGTTGGGCTCCCGCCTCTTTCAAAACCTCTTTGTTGCTCTATTTTGGCTGTCCAATGAATTTTAAGCATTCTTCTGTAAAACCATATCTCTGAGGCCTCAAGAAATTGTTTGGCCTGTCTACCGATAGATGGTAGATGTTTTTCTATATGTTTTTCATTTTGAGTGAATTTATCACATCTAACTGTAATTTGTGATTCTTTCCATTTGGATGTTTTTTTTCTAGATGTTTTCAACGCAAATTTAGATGTTTTTAGATATTTTGTTGACTCCGCTTTGGATGTGTGTTTTTTTTTTTTCCTAAGAAAAGTGGCAACACTGCTGCCACTTCTGCGGTGAAGGCAGGAGGGATCTTTGAGCCTAAGGATTTAGGACGGCATGGCTAGTCTGTCGCTATGGACTGTGCACGTAAGTATTTTAGGTTTTGTTCAGAGATATGTGATAATATATAATTATATAGGGTCATCATTCGTTCCGTCTTCACAGGACAGTCCCGTTGTGAGGCGTGCCCAGTGGTGCTATCGTTACTGCAGTAAACAGCCAATTGTCCCTTCTTTTTTTTAAAAAAAAATTTACTAATTACCTTAAGAATAAAACACACTTATAAATATATCTTCTTCTTCTTCTTCGCTGTCACCAGCTGTAAACTCTGGCGGAAAGTTCTGGTTGTTCGTCCACTTCTGGACAGCAGCCCTGTTCCAAAACCTGAGTGTTGCGTGTGCATCCGTTTTACAGATCTGACTCATTTGTGTGCAGACTGCTGGTTCCTTGCCTCTCAGGCAGATGCACTACGACTTCGAAGGAAGCTCCCAATTAGTATATATATATATATATATATACCTTTTTAGATTTAGTAAGTTTAAATACTTTTAATATCTGAAATGTGTGGATGGGACTTAAATGCAACTTGTTTTTGTTGAGTTCAATTAAAGCAAGAAAAAAACAAAATCCCCTTTCACGCCTTTAGGCACATCAGGCATATAAGAAGAGCGGCCATATTTTTACAGACCAATCGGCACTAGGTGAGTAATGTGGTCAGAATTAGGCCGGCCGTCTTTACTTCCCCAGGACAGCCATGCTGGTAGACATTTTAGGCTGGGTTGATCTGCGGTGCCCAAGGTGCAATTAATTATTGTTTCGTTAATTACACTGCCACAACGAATCGAGCTTGAGTAGCTAACTTTTTTCCCTGTGACTTAAAAGCCATTGGCTCGCCGGTAGACGACTTCGTCGCTGCTCTGGACAGTTTTTGGGTTTGTCTCCTTTGATTGCATCAACACTGCTGGCGTTCTTTTGCAAAGCCATTTTATTTGATGCATATAACCTAGTCACAATTATAACCTAGTCACAATTATTACCTAGTCACAATTATAATCTAGTCATAATTATTACCTAGTCACAATTATAACCTAGTCACAATTATAACCTAGTCACAATTATAACCTAGTCACAATTAAAACCTAAAGCTCTCTCTCCGGGGATTTTTCCCTGCAAAGCAAGCCAAGACTTAGAAAATGATAGGGGGGGGGGTGGGTGAGGAGGAAGAGGAAAAGAATGCTGGGAGGGGGTTTAACTAGCTTGCCTGGGATGTCTCGTTTTCAGCTTAAGCTAGTATGGCCACACACACTCTCTCTCTCTCTCCCTCCCTCCTCTCTCTCTCTCTCTCTCTCTCTCTATATATATATATATATAATCTGGCAACAAAAAAATATAGTTGAAATGAAATGTATTAATCTATAAAATGTGAATACAGAAACCATATAATTTTTTCATTATCACAGTTGATGTCTTGTCTTTGCACACTGGGCATCCCCATGCCTGCCCAGTCCTACGATGCAGCAGCCACTCTAAGGTACCTCCACTGACTGATCCCCTGAGGAGTTGATTATAGTATCTCCCGTCTTTACCTCAAAGACGACAGAAGCGTAAAAAAAACAGAAACTATATAAACGGTTTGGTGGGGGAGGGAGGGTTGGCATTTAGTACTCTTGTACATATTTTAGATTGAGTTCTTCTTCTTCTTCTTTTTCTTCTTCTCTTCCACCTTGAGCCTCATCGAAGTGTCAGGGGGAGATGTAACATTCGTTGATGAGCTCTGTCAAGAGCACTATTAGGACTGAAGTTTATTTCTGTGAGGCCACCACTCCTTCTTTTCTGAGGTCTTCCACTCGCTCTATACCCGTTGTAACGTTTTAGTGTGGCTCGCTGTGGCAGATAGTACCAGGGCATTCTTGTTAGGTGGCCAAACCACTTCATTTGTTGTTCTTTGATGACTTGTCCAGCATTCGTCTGATTTCGTGATTTCGTATTCTGTCTTTCCTTGAAACTCCTTCAGCTCTTCTAGTAAATTCCATCTATGTTGTCACAATTTTACGTTCATTGCAGGATGTAAGTGTCCACGTTTGGCACTGATAGCACAGTGTTGGCAAAAAATTAGTTAGATTTGGTTCAGTCCCTACAAATGTTGATGCCTCGGGTTCCGGCGCCCTCGATACAGACAGAAAGAGGACCATTCATTGCATTAAAAAAAAACATGAATAGACGACTGGCTGCCGGTTCACATTCCGGGCCTTACTCACTGGCTAAAATTAGCCATGAGATAACTGGGACACGCGGCTTTCATTGGCTGCTGCGGCTGGCTGTCAATCATGTTTCAGCTACGACTAGTCGGGTCCAGACACAAGATATACTAGAATGTACGCTAAATATTGCATAAATATGCACTCATAACTACACACATCAATATAAATTTCACATTATTATATGAGAAACAGGGCGCTAGGGTGGCTAAAAGAAGCGACTGTTAGGTTAAAACAGGAACAGGTCGGGGATAGAGCTAAATTTAACGCTGATTAAGAGTGCTGCTCCCCGCCCCTTTACGAACGCTTTCGGCCTTGATGTAACGTAGTACAACCGGAGGCCGCTTACACACATGAATCCCGTGGCATTCATGGCGTTGCCTTTAACATGCACATATAAACATACTCACCAATATTATATTTGTGATGCGTCGGGAGCAAACATGAAGAAGAAAAACATGGTAAAAGCTGCAGAATTCACAACTCGGAGCAGCACACGACAAACCTCGACGTAGCCTTGGATCACGAGCTGCCCGCCAGGACCAAGGGGAGATCAATCTAGTCCACGAGAACAATACCCGAGTTGCTTGCTTGCATTCCATTGAGGACAAGTTGAGGGCTGGTGGTTTCCAAGTGGCGGGCCTGCTCCACTGACAACCACCATCCGAAGCGGCGGCACTTGTGTATGCCAGTATGCGTACCTGCTTGCTGCCTCTTTAGCTTCTGCAGTGAATGAAGGTTAAAGTCGCTCAGAAAATAGTCCCCGATTTACCGAATCCAGTTTAGAGTGGATTTACTAGTGCAAGTCCCGCTAAGGTAAAATACATTACAAGCCTTGTTTGCGCTGACTCTCCGAGTTGGTTGTGGGGTAAATTTTTTTAAAGGAATAGTGATAAATCGGCTCACTGTCTCTTTGTTTATATGTATGTATGTGTGTGTGTATTTATGTATGCATGCATGCATGGGTAGATGGATAGATTGATGCATGGATAAATGCATGCCTACCTGCCTGCCTGCCTGCATCTCTGTCTGCGTGCCTGCCTGTCTGTCTGTGTGCGTGCCTGTCTGTCTGTTTGTCGGTCTGTATGTATGCATGCGTGCATAGTGACTAGTGATTAGAAAAGATTATCATCACAGCACTCCGGACAGATCCATAGGTGCTCCGATCTCCTCCTCAAAAGCTCCACAGGTGTAAAACGACTGATGACGCATGTTCTGTGTTGGTTAATATAACGTCTTTTCCCCCTGATGAAATGTTCATTTCTTGCCGCTCCAGGCTGCACCCCCATGTCCATCAGTCTAGACAGGAATATGGAGTCATGTCCTTTGGCGTGCTCCTCGGTACGGTAAGTGCAGCTCATAGCATTGATAACGTCACTTCTGTCCAGTACTGGGCCAGCCATAGCAACTGCAGTTTCAGCAAGACAGTCTGCACGCTCGTTCCCTTGAACACCCGCATGATGAAGGTTAAGGCAGATATTCTTGTAGTGCTCAGTGTTTCAATCCATTCTTGCCTGATAAATCCAGCTTTGATTTTTTTAAGCATATTCATCGAGTTACTAAGGAAGCATACGTGTGTGAACTTCTGAGTACCAAGGCATGCTAAAGCCCTTGTTACGGCCATTGTTTCCATTGTAAGGCTACTAGTTGTAACAGCAAAGGCACGATTCATCTCCTTTTTCTTTCGAAGTCGGAGTGCATCTGCCAGGGAGATGAACCAACAGTCTGCTCACAAAGAAGTCAAATCGGTACTTTAATTTTATACGACCATATCTCGTCGGCTTCTAGATTTCGTAGGGAATTTCTAGAGACCCTACGGGTTTTCCTGGACAGTACTATATTATGGAAGGGGGGGGGGGGGGAGGTTAAAGGAAGAGCGACTACTATATGCCTAACCCCCCCCCCCCCCTTCCCTGTACTATGGGACATTCTGGGGATTTCCCTATAAAATTTCGTAGCCGACGAGACGTGGTCGTATAAAATTAAAGTACTGTATTGTCAAATCTGTTAAACGGATGTGCAGGGAAATATCAAGTTGTGGAACAAAACTAAAGTCCACCAGTGAAAGAAAAAGCAGAGCTTTTCGACACACTTTGTGGGTTACTGTTTCTGTTTTTAAACAACTGAATTGACCTTTGACCCTGTATATGAAAACTGCGCATGTGCACTTTGTGGTAGGTGCAAATCGACTTGCCTGCCGCCTCATGTATCCTTGGGCGGGAAACAATTTCATTGAAGCGTTTAAGCGAGGACAACTACATCCCACGGATCGCCTGGCGGAATCTGAGCGTGAAAGGTGTTCTCTCTCTCTCTCTCTCTCTCTCTCTCTCTCTCTCTCTCTCTCTCTCTCTCTCTCTCTCTCTCTCTCTCTCTCGTCCATTCATAGTTTGTTAGTTGACTACACCACCGCCTTCGTCAGAAGACTGCCGTGACTATACATATGCGACGAGAGGACAAACGTCCCTGGCTCGCTAGTAAGTGTCAGTTGTCACACACTTTATAATCTATCCCGGGCAGGGCTGCCAATGATGGGTTTTTTACCGCAAGATCTGGGTTTTTATTTGATACCTTGGGTTCAAATTTAGAAATCTTTTTTTTTTTTTTTAAATAATATCCTAATATAAAAGTGTGTTTCGTTTCGTAACTTTAATATTTGTACTTTTTAACAATCTGGGTTTTTTCTTTTCCTTTTTTGTTCTTTGCCTTTGTATTGCTTGGGTTTACCAACGAAATCCCATTGGCAGCCCTGTGATTGACGGGGCCGAGTGGTCTTGAGCAGAGCTGTTAATGCTTGGGGTTTTCCCCCAGATCTGGGTTTTTATTTGACGCCTTGGGGAAATCTGTTTTTTTTTTTTTAAATATATCCTTATATAAAAGTGGTAAATGTTTCGTTTCGTACCTATAAATTTTGTACATTTTAAACAATCTTGGTTTTTTTATTTTGTTATATTGTTCTTTGTCTATGTATTGCTTGGGTTTTTGTTTAGCGAAGCTACGTTTTTCCAAAAAATATCCCACTGGCAGTCTCGAGGATGGTGTCCACCTATTTGCTAGAAGTCTTCGATTCAAGCCTCAGTTGAGGCTGGGACTTTTTCACGTGGTATTCTAGTATTTCCCCCCGTTCTCTGGGTAGTAAGATCGACACCCGTGTGTATTCTTGCACACGTAAAAAAAAAAAAAATCCTTTGGCAGTTAGAAATCGAAAAGCGTAGCCTAACGGCGCAGCCCAGTCAAAATTTTGAAAATCTACGCAAAGTATTTCAGCATCCTCGCCGGTGCAACAGAGTTCGTGCACTGGGCTGAGACTCTTCAGACTCAGAGTTAAGTTAGAAGTAATAGACATGGCCAAAAAGATACCTTTTTGGGGGGTGCCTAGTTGACCATGTTCTTAGTGCACTTGTATTCATGGCGAGACGCAGACGCCGTCTAGAGGTGACAGGTTCAATTCCCGGCACGGTAACTATAGCTTTCGATTTTTATGTTGTCTAGTGTGTTCTTCTATCTATCTACTTTTTTATGTGAGTGCCTATCAATACACTTTCTGCTACTTTATTAATTCCTAAGTTAGAAGTAGAACGGAGCACTTATGGGTTACATCCGTGTGCCATGATGTTGATTCGTCGAATAAACATAAACATAAACAAACATTCATAATCTACATTAACAAAATATAATTTGTTAAAAACTAAACAGCCTTATAATTAACTTTCGGAATCTATTCATCGGCGACAGAGTCGCCCATTGGCTCACCGGTAGACGACTTCGTCGATGGTCAGAACAGTATTTGGGTCTTTTCTCCGTTGATAGCATTAACACTGCAGGAGTAATTTTCTCGGTGACGTGCAGTGCTAAGTCATTGTTTATGGCGCACATAACCCAGTCACAATTATAACCTATAGCTTCTACTTCGGGGAGGCTGATTGAACGCGAAGATTTTTTTCCAGCAAAGTACCTACCTACCCCCTATTATATTCAATGCCTATAATCTATTATGAGAGCTAATAGACTTATATGGTTGGGGCATATTGAAAGAATGTCAGATGACAGAGAAGTGGAAACTATACACAAGAGAGATGAATGGTCGTAGACCACGAGGCAGACCAAGAAGACGATGGATAGATAATATCCAGACAGACCTGCAAACTCTTGGTGTCACCAACTGGGGAGAGAAGGCCAACCAGAGAGATGAATAGAGGCGGATGATATCTGCATCAAGGAACCTCAAGGGCTCGGAATGCTGAAGAAGACCAACCAGAGAGATGAATAGAGGCGGGTGATATCTGCAACAATGAATCTCAAGGGCTCGGAATTCTGAAGAAGACCAACCAGAGAGATGAATAGAGGCGGGTGATATCTGCATCAAGGAACCCCAAGAGCTCGGAATGCTGAAGAAGACCAACCAGAGAGATGAATAGAGGCGGGTGATATCTGCATCAAGGAACCCCAAGAGCTCGGAATGCTGAAGAAGACCAACCAGAGAGATGAATGGAGGCGGGTGATATCTGCAGCAATGAACCTCAATCTCATTTAAAGATCCTTTTCATCGCACATGACCATAAGTGCCCCGATCGCCTCCTGAGGAGGGTCTCCTCCTATGTCTCCTCCTATGTCTCCAAGTGTTTTTAGACTAGCAACACCCATTCTGTTCTGGTCGATGTAACGATGGGTGGCTTTCGCATAGTTTTCCTGTCTGGCTGCTCCGGTTGGTACACCCAGGGTATGCAGTCTGTTCAGTGAAACATCATTTTCCACGAAACTAAAATCCTCGCAGCGTTTAGTCTTCCGTATGGCATTGATGATGTCTCTCCTGTCTATAGATAGACCAGCCAGTGCGTCTACTCTCTCATTGCCTTTCACGCCAGCATACACTGGAACAAAAACGAAACAGATTTTGCGAAACGCTTAGTGTTGCATCAAATAGAGCTATTGTTTCAGTATATACCTTGACACGTAACACTTCTAATCTATTACACATACCGAAAACAGGAGGGGGACAGGGGGCAGGGGAAATTTGTCCATTATTTTTTAAAATCCTAAAATTGGTTTCTAAAACACACACCAGGAATAAACCAAAACCGATTAATGCCCTTTAATTGTCAAGAAAACTGGGCAGAGAAATTAGCTCCAGATGTGCCAAAGCTAATCAAGTAATGGGTCAACTATCTCCACTGTTGACACACAAGCAGGTACCTCGGAGTACTAAAGTGAATCTTATCATAACTATTTTTGGGCCAAAAACTATGCTATCAATGCCAAACGTGGACACTTACATCCTCCAGTGAACGTAAAATTGTGACAACAGAGATGAAATGCCTTAGAAGAGATGCAGGAGTTTCAAGGAAAGACAGAATACGAAATCATGAAATCAGACGAATGCTAGGAATAAAGCCAGTCTTACAGTTCACCAAAGAACAACAAATGAAGTGGTTTGGACACCTAACAAGAATGCCCTGGTACTATCCGCCACAGCGAGTCACACTAAAACGTTACAACGGGTATAGAGAGAGTGGAAGACCTCGGAAAATATGGAGTGATGGCATTAAGAACAGCCTTACAGAAATGAACATCAGTCCTAATAGTGCTCTTGACGGAGCTCATCAACGTACATTACATCTCCCCCCCCCCCCCCCCCCCCCCTCTGGACACCTCGCTGAGGTACAAGGTGGAAGAGGAAAAGAAAAAGAAGAATTGTCAAGAATTCCAGAAGAAAGCAGATCTACAAGTTTGTGTGGAGGAATATGCGGAACGGATTTGTCCTGACCTGTCGTCTGCAAGTGTCTCATGCCTGGTGTGGTGTGAACACACGTAAAGCACGGATCTACCTGCTTGTATTTCTACGTGCTGTGTAGTGTTGTGTGTGTGTGCATGTGTGTACGCGCGGGTGTTTGTTTATGTATGCGCGCGCATGTGTGTGTGTGCATGTATATGTGAGGTGTGTATGTTTTGACTTGTTTATGCGCCCAAGCGTAGGTGTGCGTGCTGAGTGGTATGTGTGTATGTATGTGTATATGTGTGTATTGTTTACCGTGTACTACCAAGAAGACGCCATGTTGAACTAGTTTCTCATCAAATTGAACGTGTCTGGTTGCATACGCCATAGGTCAAGGACAGTGACACACTATGTGTATTGTTGTGATTTTGTATGTGTATATGTAGTTTACTACCAAACACCGCAAGTCTAGTTCATTTTTCAAAGCAGTGTTTAACACGACATCCTTATGACTTAAAGCTAACAGATACATTTGAGATAAAATTAGGTGTGCGACAGGGATGTCTTTTGTCGCCTCTCCTATTTTTACTGGCTATAGACTGGATTATGAAAACAGTAACTTCTAACACCAGGAATGGAATTCAATAGACCCTTTTAAAACAGCTTGATAATCTGGCCTTCGCTGATGATATTTCTCTTTTGTCCCACTCATGGAATCAGATAGATGATAAATTAAATATATCTGAGGCGAGATCACAAAAGTCAGGTCTGAAAATCCTTAAGGGATCATCATCATCATCAGGTGCCTTGCCGACTGGCGTGGGCAATATGCCTCGCTACAATCTGCAATCTCCTGCAGCATGTATCAGTTCGTGTGCCGACACACCTCCTTGCCATGCAACAAGACTGTTAAGAATCTTCTCTCGTTGTCTTTCTCTATCCCTCCTTCCACACATCTTTCCAGTGGTCACAACATGTTCTATTTTCACTCTTCGCATAACATGGCCGAAAAATGATGTCTCCTTCTGATGTCTGTGATAAGTTGTCTTCGGGCTCCCGCCTCTTTCAAAACCTCTTGGTTGCTCTTTTTGAATTTCCAAGGTATGCTATGCATTATTCTGTAAAACCACATCTCTGAGGCCTCAAGAAATTGTTTGGCCTGTCTACCGATCGTCCAGGCTTCACAGCCATATGTTAAAACTTGATGTATGTAGCAAGCAAGAATTCTTTTTCTAACTCTCAATGACAAGGATATATTGCACAAGATGTTCTTCATTTTTAAATGCAGTTTTTGCCTGTCCTATTCTGTTTCTTATCTCAGTTATGCATCTTCCATCTGATGTTATCCATGTGCCCAGATACTTACATTTCTGTACTTGTCTCAAAATAGCACCATCGACTTTTATTACACATTTTGGAATAATTCCTTTCTTTGATACCACCATTACTTCTGTCTTCCCTTTATTCAAACTGAGGCCCATTCTGCCACTTTCTAACATCTCAATGTCTATCATTTTCTGTAGTTCAACATAAGCGATAGACGAAGATAATCCGAATAAATCAGACAAATAGTAATGTGGTTTCTCTTAATGGTATTCCATTCTAAGACGTGGAGTCGTTCACCTATTTGAGCAGTAATGTTGATACAGATGGCAGAGCTGATAAGGATATTAAAAAACGAATACAAGGCAAGAAGAGCTTTCAAAGCACTAGGGAATTTATGGAGGTCAAAGTAAATTAAAACTAATACTAAACATACAAATCCTTAGTTATAACGTCAAATCAGTACTGTTGTGTGAAGCGAAACATGTAGAACAACTAAGGCAATTACTAATAAGCTACAAGCATTCATTAACTGGTGAGTGCACAGAATAGAGGGAATTAAATGGTATGATAGAATCACTAATCTTGAATGTTAAATTAAGAGCTTTAGGAGATAACTAAACAACTTTCAGTGGACCAAGAGGGGAAGAAAAGGCGCTGGCGTTGAATAGGACACACGTTGAGAAAACCTGAGAACAGTATAACTAGAATGTCTTTGCATTGGAACCCACAAGGGCAAACAGACGAAGAAGAAAGCTAGAGTGTGAAGTGAAAAAAAGATGGGGAGAGCTGCATTCGATAGAGAAGGATAGAACGACTTGGCGTGAGTTGGTTGAGGGCCTATGCCCCACTTGGGGTTAGAAAGGCAGAAGAACACGTTTGTGTGTGTGTGAGAGTGGGGCGTGTTTGTGTGCCCGAGTGTAGGTGTTGTGTGTGGGTGTGTGTGTTTATTGTTTACCGTGCACTGCCTACAAAAAAGACGCCATGATGAACTATTTTCTTCATCAAATTGAACGTGTCTGGTTGCATGTGCCATGGGCCAAGGACAGCGACACAATATATATGTGTTGTGATGTTGTGTGTGTGTGATTGTTTGTTTATTAAACGGATCAACATCATGGCACACGAGTGTGACCCATATTTCTAACTCAAGCCTGAGTCTGAAGAATCTCAGCGCAGTGCACGAACTCCGTTGCACCAGCGAGGATCCAGAAATACTCTGGGTAGATTTTTAACTCCAAATTTTCGCCCGGACAGCGCCCTTACGGCTACTCTTTTTTTTTTAAATTCCAACTGCCAAGGGATTTCTTACGCGCGCAGCAATACACACAAGCGTCTGGTCCCACTACCCAGAGACCTGGAGAAATTACTAGAAGTCCACGTAAAAAAATCCTAGCCTTCACCGGGGTTTGAACCCGGGACCTCCAGCACTCTGGCGAATGCCATACCTCGAAACCACTCAGCCCCGGTGGTTTGTGTGTGTGTATGTGTCTTGTGTGTATGTGTGTGCGTGTGTTTTATTTACTACCAAACATCGCAAGTCTAGGTTAGTTTTTGAAGCAATTTTTGGAACAATAATGCACATTACATAAATGTCCTAAATAAATGTGTAATTGCACGAATGTTAAATTAGGAATCGACATCACCCTGGACACTCCCATAACCGCTCCGTCCCCATCTTCAGCAGCATGCGAGAAGTTCCAGTTCAGATGGCACCAGTAACTCTCTGATTCTATATCCGTCTCGCCTTTCCCTTGAGTGTTGAACGTCGGTCAGCTTCTCTGGTAACTCCTCGCAGCGCCATTCTCTTCAGACCGTATTTGTGCCTCCGTAATGTTAACTCTGCGGCGTCCGTGGCTAAGGCGTTGCGAGTCCGACTCGTGAGCCAGCATACCGCGATCGAAACCCACTGCAGGCTGCGTGGATTTTTGTCGTGTTATGGGACGTCGCAGGTCGACCCAGCCTTACCCACAGAGTGCTGATGGTCTGTAAAAATATGGGACGCTCTGCCCATATGCCCGATGCGCCTAAAAGGCGTGAAAAGGGATCTTTACTTTTTTACTTAATGTTAACTCGTTCCCAAAGGGACCTCATGACATCCTGCTTGTCATACAACAATCCACAGCCAGTTACGCGACAGATAATATATATATATCCTGAAAACTCGATGCACACTTTGTATCCCATCTATAACCCTGAGAGTTGAACAGGATAATTTTTGTAAAAATCAACTGCTCTGTCAGAAAAAAACAAAGGAGCAGAAATTAAAACAGCAACAGCAGTAACAATCATAGCAGCAAATAAAATGGCAGTAGCAACATCAACAAAAGAACAATAGTGAGAAAGAAACAGATCGAGAGAGAGAGAGAAAGGAGACAGAGAGAGAGAGAAACAAAGCGAGAGAGTGAAGCGAGAGAGACAAACAGAGCGAGAGAGGGAGAGAGAAACAGAGACAGAAAAGCAGAGAGGAAGGAAAATAGAGAGAAGCAGAGAGAGAGGGAGAGAGAGAGAGACAGAGAGACAGAGAGAAACAGAGAGATATAAAAGAGAAAGAAACACACAGAGAGAAAGAGAGAGTGAGAATCAGAGATAGAAACTGAGAAAGAGAGAGATAAAAGAGAGAGAATCAGAGAGATAAATGAGAGAGAATCAGAGAGATAAAAGAGAGAAACAGAGAGAGAGAAATAGAGAAACAGAGAGAGAGAGACAGAAAGAAACAGAGAAAGAAACTGAGAAAGAGAGAGAAAGGGAAAGAGAAACAGAGCGAGAGTGAGAAACAGAGTGAGAGAGAAAGCGAGAGAGATAGAGGGACAGCGAGAGAGAGAGAGAAGAGAGAGAGAAACAGCGAGTTACAGAGAGAAACAGCGATAGAGAGAATTAGAGAGAAACAGCGAGAGAGAGAGAGAATTAGAGAGAAACAAAGCGAGAGAGAGAGAGAGAAACAGAGCGAGAGAGAGATAATGAAACAGAGCTGAAGAGAGAAACAGAGCGAGAGAGAAAAACAGAGCGACAGAGGGAAATAAAGAGAAACAGTGCAAGCTAGAAATAATGCAACCGAGAAACAACGCAAGAGAGAAACAGACAGAGAAATAGAGAAACGGAGCGAGAGAGAGAGAGAGAGAGAGAGAGAGAGAGAGAGAGAGAGAGAGAGAGAGAGAGACAGAGCAAGAAACATCACCATCATTATCACCGGTAACAACAGTGGCAGCAATGACATCATCAACAGCAACATCAATAACATCATCATCATTAACATCATCAGCAACCGACTGCATTAATAACATAATCATCATTAAAATAATCAGCAACCAACTGCACCAATAACATCATCATCATCATCAACAACAACAACAACAACTGAAGCAATAATATAATCCACAGCAGCAACAACAGCATCAATAACATTATCGTCAACAACAGTAAAAGTATCATTATCATCATCATCAACAACAGCAGCAGCAATAACATGATCACTATAATCATCATCATCATCAACAACAGTAGCAGCAATAACATAAACACTATAATCATCATCGTCAACAGCAGTAGCAGCAATAACATAAACACTATAATCATTATTATCATCATCAACAGCAGTAGCAATAACATTACAACCATTATCATCAACAACAGTAGCAGCAATAACATGATCACTATAATCATCATCAACAACAGTAGCAGCAATAACATGATCACTATAATCATCATCAACAACAGTAGCAGCAATAACATGATCACTATAATCATCATCAACAACAGTAGCAGCAATAACATGATCACTATAATCATCATCATCATCGTCAACAGCAGTAGCAGCAATAACATAAACACTATAATCATTATTATCATCATCAACAGCAGTAGCAATAACATTACAACCATTATCATCAACAACAGTAGCAGCAATAACATGATCACTATAATCATCATCAACAACAGTAGCAGCAATAACATGATCACTATAATCATCATCAACAACAGTAGCAGCAATAACATGATCACTATAATCATCATCAACAACAGTAGCAGCAATAACATGATCACTATAATCATCATCATCATCATCAACAGCAGTAGCAGCAATAACATAAACACTATAATCATCATCATCATCAACAGCAGTAGCAGCAATAACATAAACACTATAATCATCATCATCATCAACAGCAGTAGCAGCAATAACATAAACACTATAATCATTATTAGCATCATCAACAGCAGCAGCAATAACATTACAACCATTATCATCAACAACAACAGCAGCTACATCATCTTTATCAACAACAGCAGAATCAGCAATAACATCAGCATTATCATCATCAACAACAACAGTAACAACAGCAATATCATCATCAACAAGAACAACAACAGCAGCAATACCGTTATAAACAATGAATGAATGAATCATGAGTTGACATCACTGCACGCAGGACTTTCTCATAAGTGCTTCGTCTTCTTTCTCAGAAGCTAACGGAAAATCAACATGCTAATAGAACCAGCTGCCATATGATTAAAACTTCGCCTCTGCTTTTCCCTTAGTGTTGAATACCATCCAAAACATCTACTCACCCCCACCCCAAACCTCTTTTCCTCCCTTACCTTCCCTCCTCCCTTCGAATTTGAATCCACGATCTTCGCACCTTCTGGCAAGCGTCTATCCGCGACACCACGGAGGTTCACAGCTACAGCTCTGCCAAAAACCACGACCACAACTTCCCCAAGGACAATGCAACAGCTGGTATCCAGTCATCAAACAGGTAGACAGTGAAATCTGAAGTCGGCTTCATGGAGACATGACTCACTTGTCGTACGTGTGCATTACGGCAGTATAAAGAGGCAGGAAAGGGGTGTACATGTACTTAATGGCAGTACAGACAGACACAGTGAGCGTATAGACAGGCAGGGGGCAGAGGTACATGTACACGGTGGGCGTATAGACAGGCAGGAAAGGGAAGTACATGTACATAATGGCAGTACAGACAGACACAGTGAGCGTATAGACAGGCAGGCGGCGGAGGTACATGTACACAATGGGCGTATAGACATGCAGGGAACAGAAGTACATGTACACAATTGGCATATAGACAGGCAGGGAACGGAAGTACATGTACACGGTGGGCGTATAGACAGGCAGGGAACGGAAGTATGTGTACACAAAGGGCGTATAGACAGACAGGGAACAGAAGTACATGTACACGGTGGGCGTATAGACAGGCAGGGAACGGAAGTATGTGTACACAATGGGCGTATAGTCAGACAGGGAACAGAAGTACATGTACACAATAGACGTATAGACAGGCAGGGAACGGAAATACATGTACACGGTGGGCGTATAAACAGGCAGGGAACGGAAATACATGTACACGGTGGGCGTATAAACAGGCAGGGAACGGAAGTACATATACACGGTGGGCGTATAGACAGGCAGGGAACGGAAGTATGTGTACACAATGGGCGTATAGACAGACAGGGGACGGAAGTACATGTACACAATGGGTCGTTTAGTCAGACAGGGGACAGAAGTATAGGTCCTGAAAAAAGGTTTCAGACCACTGGCTTAATAGGTAGGATCAACCCTTGCAACGCGAACTACAGGTTACTTCGTTGCCATTTTTTGGTGCCCCAGAAATAACCGTGCTATACAGCTAACGGTTAAACGGGGTTTCCCAGAGTTGTACCCTGTTTGATTCTCATCCTCGAGATGTCAATCGTACAAACTTCAATTCTGGAGGAGATGGGGGGGGGGGGGGGAGGAGAGAAAAAAAAGGGGTGGGTATGTTTAAAGTTAGTTGCGTACCCTTTAAAGGACAAAGTAGAACTAACCCAAGCATTTTGTGTGTGTGAGTGTGCCTGTTGTGTTTTTTCTGGGCACATTTACATCCAGTATTTTGTCATTGCTTTGTGGACTGTCTGCTTCTCGATAATACTGTCGAAACCAACGCAAAACGCAAGGGTCGTAACTTGGATCGAACCCGGCACCCCAGCATCACAAAGCTCGTTCGCAACGCCTAAGCGACAGACACAAACTGGGGGAACTAATAAGGATAGTTGCGTATCCTTTACAGGACGTTGCAGAACCAATCTCAACAGCCCCTGGCTATTGTGTGGTTTTTCTAGGCAAAATTACGTCCAGAAGTTTGCCAATGCCCTCTGGACAGTCGGCTTTCTTGATACCACTGTCGAAACCAACGCAAGACGCATGGCCCGCCGCTGGTATCGAACCCGGCACCCCGGCATTACGAAGCGCGCTCGCAACGCCTAAGCCACAGACGCCGAAGGGGGAACTAAACACGATTTAAAAAGTATAACACTGAACGCGAAACAATCTATGCACGACGCCGACGAGAAATAAACAAGCAACTGTGTGACGTGGGTCTCGCCGACTGGAGGGCCTCGTCGGGGCCATTCTCAGCCCTGTTGAACTGCCCCGACGAAGCCAGCCGTCTGCGTGTACACTGCTCACTCACAAACTACATCACGTTCTGGAAATAGACACGACCTAGTTCTCTGGCACGAAAAGTGCACCAGTAATGGGCTGCCTGTGTGTGGCGTGTGAGGGTGTGGAGAGAGTGTGTATGTGCGTGTGCGTGTATCATTTGACCTCGCAGTGAGGGGAAACCTCTCAGGGTTATGACAACAATCGGTTACTTCCCGAGTCAGTGTTAACGCGTGCTTCTAGAATTGCTGGTGCTCTTGTAGTATAACATTCGTTGACATTATCATCAGCATTCTTATCATCATCGTCATTATCGTCACCATTATTATCACCTTCTTCTTCTTCTTCTTCTTCTTCTTCTTCTTCTTCTTCTTCTTCTTCTTCTTCTTCTTCTTCTTCTTCTTCTTCTTCTTCTTCTTCTTCTTCTTCTTCTTCTGCTTGTACTACTACCACTCTCATTATTGTCACTACCTTTACCGTTACTACTACTGCTGCTGCTACTACTACTACTACTATTGCTGCTGCTGCTGTTATTACTATTACTGTCGCTACTGCTACTACATGCTACTACTTGCTACTACTACTACTGCTGCTACTACTATCACTATTACTACTAATATAGTACTACTGCTTTCATTGTTACTTCTAATACTACTATCATTATTACTCCTAATTAACTACTATTACAATAACTACTACCACTACCACCGCCACCACCACAACTACAACTTCTGATACCATCATGACATCCACCACACTGAGCTGAGCGGGCATCTCATCTCCATCCTAGTCCAGCCAACTGAGAGTGTCTGCATATGTGTGTTTTGTGTCTATGTGCGTTTTGTGTGCATATGTATTTGTACGTGTGTTTATTTGTGTATTTGTTTTGTGCGCGTGTATGTATGTGTGAGTGTGTGAGTCTGTATAAAACGCGAACCTGAATCTACAAGGTAAAACTAATTTAAAAAGATGTTTTTAACAAATGTTGAACACACGCACACACACACACACGCGCGCACACACAAACACACACATTTGTATTAGCATGATCAAGACTGTCGTGAGGTGAGCAGCCACCCTACACAATGGACGAGTCGCGACTTTGATTTCCCTCACGAACAGTCACATTTCAAACTTAGACCCGTCCGGAAAGGTATATAGTCCCTTATATTAATCTATACCTTTATCTGGTAAAATAATAATTTCTAGACAAACTAGTTGCTTTGATAAATCTTCATTTTCAAACTTGCAACTGTAGGTTCGCTAATTCTGGTATTTTTTTTTTTTTTTTTTTTAGAAATTCCTGTAAACCGGTTTACTCCTTAGGCAGGAAGACAGGGGACTTCTTTCCTAGAGACGCTAGTTTGATTTTGAAAAAAAACATTCTTTCGCCTGATCCCAAAGTGTCAAGACGTGTATACAGTCTTTGTAGAAATTGGCGCATTCAAAGTTCCATTTCTATCTTAGAAGATTTCCTAAGCTTGGGTAAGTTGACTATAGTTTACGAGTACCATAATTGATGTCTTTTTAAAGTTGGCCACTGCTGCAGAGAGGACAGAGTCAGCTGTGTGATCGCACAGAGTTCGACCGTTCTTGATGTCCAGAGATCAGGATCCGAACCTTAGACCTTCCCCTGTACAGACTAATTAGTTGGTGCTCTACATAACCCACACCATTTGTAAAGATATTAACCCCTACAAGTAGTTATTCTCTGACCAGTCGTACAAAGTTTTGTGTCGCATAACTGAAACAGGGAATTTAGGTCATCTTTAACCGGCAGTCAGGGCTAGGCGCTCTGAGTCAAAGGTGTGTTTGACACAGATTCAGTGGGTGTGTAGTGGACGGCATGTGGAGACGGAATATATATATATATATATATATATATATATATATATATATATATATATATATATATATATATATATATATATATATATATAGGTACTAACTGTAAACATTGTATGTCTGCGAGTGCAGATGTGAGGGTGGAGAGAGGATGATCTATGTGTGGTAGTGTCTATCTACACTATATACCTTGTTTTCTATCTATGGCACTATTTTACAGACAGATACATGAAAGGAGACGTTGTCTCCTGTTCTTGAGAGTTACACTCTGAGGATGGAGAAAGGTGGCAGAGGTGAGATGAGCTAGTGTGTGTGAATAAGGCTGATTACTAATTCTGAGTTCTTTCCTGACAGGATGATACCTCCTTAGAGATCAGGCAAACGAATCACAGTCCAGCCAACCACCACCAACCCATACCATTCTGTGCACCAAGAGTATCCCAAAAGTCCTGTATGTTGTGCCACGACCTCAACATGGCAAGAGCTTGTTTGTGAGTTCCAGGACCAGTGCACAATTGCAGACACCTATGTCATCAATCCAGAGAACCAGTCTTCAAGAGCTTTGTTGGGCTCTTCTGCATTTATTGTGTCATCACCTGTGAGACCGGCAGTGGGCATCACTGTCTCCAAGAGCTTTAGTGGGCTCCTGTGCAGTTCCTGTGTCCTAGCTCGTGACAGTCAGCTGGTACCAGATCAAATCAAGGCCCAACTACTGATTGAGTCAACTACAGTCGAATCACCATGGACTGAGGGGAGCATTGACCTACGAACTGGGCTAAGTGATCTTTTATTCACCCTTCATGCTCTATTCCCACAGCACCTGATCAGACCGATGATGAACTCATGTACTCTCCTGGAAAAAGATCTGGCTGCTTCAATATCTGGGTTGTGTCATTGACTCCTGAGCTCCCTTCAATGAACTCTTGTTGATCTATATATTGTACCGATTACATGCACAAATTTTCATGGCTGACTTAGGTGTCCATATTTCACCATTCTAACTGTCTAGCTCTGATGATTGTGTGAGCAATAAGTGTTATATGTGTTAACATGGTTATGATAGTAGACTATCATAGCCTGGGGGCTATCTTTTTATAGTAGAGGGGGTGTCCAGCCTAGTGTGCCTAGGAATATTATATGTTTTGTAGTGCCAAAACTTGAGTTGCCATACTCCTGTAGTAAGTTGAGCGTATATTGGCCACGGGGCATCCCGTAGACCAATACGAGCCAACGACTCAACATAATTATTTCAGAGTGCTGTTGGTTCTTAAGGAGAAATCCTTAAATCAGGCACGCGACATACACCTGTATTTAGATATCCAAACATGCCTGAAGGTCTATCTAAGACTTTTAAACACACACATACATACATACATACATACATACATACATACATACATACATACATACATACATACATACATACATACATACATACATACATACATACATACATACATACATACATACATACATACATACATACATACATACATACATACATACATACATACATACATACATACATACATACATACATACATACATACATACATACATACATACATACATACATACATACATACATACATACATACATACATACATACATACATACATACATACATACATACATACATACATACATACATACATACATACATACATACATACATACATACATACATACATACATACATACATACATACATACATACATACATACATACATACATACATACATACATACATACATACATACATACATACATACATACATACATACATACATACATACATACATACATACATACATACATACATACATACATACATACATACATACATACATACATACATACATACATACATACATACATACATACATACATACATACATACATACATACATACATACATACATACATACATACATACATACATACATACATACATACATACATACATACATACATACATACATACATACATACATACATACATACATACATACATACATACATACATACATACATACATACATACATACATACATACATACATACATACATACATACATACATACATACATACATACATACATACATACATACATACATACATACATACATACATACATACATACATACATACATACATACATACATACATACATACATATACATACATACATACATACATACATACATACATACATACATACATACATACATACATACATACATACATACATACATACATACATACATACATACATACATACATACATACATACATACATACATACATACATACATACATACATACATACATACACACGCATATACACACCTGTATTTAGTTGACCAAACAAATCTGAGTTTATCCAAGACTTTTAAATAGTATATTTCCTGTTGCCCAGTGTAGGGCAAATCGACTTGGAAGCTAGGGTAAATTTTTTGATGAAAATACTCTTGTCTCCTGAATTTGAACCCAGAATCTTCGTGCCAGCAGGCAGTTTTCAGTCACTACCACGACTGTCGGGCACACTAAATAATATCACATACTGTTGTCGAAAGACTTAAGACACACATACAGACACACACACTCACACATCCTAGGGTAGACAATTAATTAGGCTACCTGTGAAGAGTCTCCGCCCGAGTGGTCAGACAACTTTGCACCCAGGATCCGAAGTCTCATGTTCGAGGCATGCCAGCAGTTGTAGCATTAGCTCCCGCACAGCCCCAGTCTGGTCCTCCTCCAGCTCACGGACCGCCTCCTCCATGACTGAGCACATCCAGTTGACATACATCAGCTTGATGGCTTCCAGATCAGCCAGGGTCTTCTTGAGGTCCAGGTTTCGTCTCTCCAGATCCAGCGACTCCTGATGAGATATGTAACAAATCTGTCACTCTTTCTGTCTAAGGAAGTTTGTGCTGCTTTTTCTTCTTCTTCACTTGCTCTTTTACCGCTGTGGGTGTCGAGGGAGATATAAGGTTCTGTTTCTAGCTCTTCTGGCTGCCTCGACCATAGGCACATCGTGCAGTTGTAGAGTTTCTCTGATGTTATCCTTCCATCTTGTTCTTGGTCTACCCCGTGCTCTACGTCCTTCTTCTCTTGCCATGTATGCTTTGTATGGTATGGTGTCACAAGGCATTCTCTCTAAGTGGGCAAACCATTTCACTTGCTGTCTTTGTTTGTGCTGCAACTCTGGTATATGCTTAAGAGAGCCGCCGTGGTGTAGCGGCTAGAAGGTCGCTTGCGGAGCCGCATGTTGCGGGATTTTTTTTTTTCAGTCATGACCTCGGCCTCTAGGTCGACACAGTCTTAAATGGGTTTCAGTTTGCCATGGGAAGTAAAAGCGGCCGGCGTGATGTTGACCATATCAACTAGTGAAGTATCTGGAAAAAATGAGTCTAGCCCGAGAGGGAAAAGAAGGAGGGGGGGGGGCATGATGTAAACCTCAATGTTTTTGTAGCATTTCAGTTTTCTCTCAGTCTTCGTTTCTCTCTCTCTCTCTCTCTCTCTCTCTCTCTCTCTCTCTCTCTCTCTCTCTCTCTCTCTCTCTCTCTCTCCTCACTCTGTGTCTTTCTCTCTATCTGTTAGTGTGTTTCTCTCTCTTGTTTTTTCTCTTTCTCTCTCTTTGTTTCTCTCTCTCTCTCTCTCTCTCTCTCTCTCTCTCTCTCCTTCTTTTCCCCTCTCTCTGCAACTGCTGTGTGAAAGATGAGAGTTTGGAAGAGTCGAATGTGTGACCCTTTGAAAATAAAGTTTAATCGTTCGTTCGTTCGTTCTCTCTTTCTTTGTTTCTCTTTCCCTACCTCTCCCCCTCCCCATAACCCGTCTCTCTCTCTCTCTCTCTCTCTCTCTCTCTCTCTCTTTCTCTCCCCTATTTTTGTTTCTCCAACCGGCTCTCTGAATCTCTCTCTTTCTCCATCTTTATTTATTTGCTTTGCCTCTCTCTGTGCCTCTCTAATTAACAGATGGACAGAGTGTATAGGGGGGAATTGTATGATGATAATAGACCAGACGTAGAACTGCAGACCAACAATGATGGTCCACCAATAATGACTGCACAAGTTGAGGATGCAATACATCATATGAAGAAAGGAAAGGCACCCGGGCCAGACAACATCTCACTGGAAGAAATCGAAGCACTGGGAAATTTTGGAATTGAAATAATAACTAAACTTTTAAATTATATTTATAATAGTGGGTATATTCCAAATGACCTTTTAAAATCCATATTTATAGCTCTGCCTAAGAAACCAGGCACTATAAAATGTGAAGACCATCACACAATAAGTCTTATGAGTCACATGACTAAGATTTTACTGAGAATAATTAAGAGAAGAATAAGAAACAAAATTAAACCAGAAATCAGCGATGAACAATGTGGATTTGTAGAAGGAAAAGGTACAAACAATGCCATATACATCCTAAGGACATTGTCAGAAAGAGGTATAGAAGTAAAGACTGATTTGTACATATGCTTCATAGACTATACAAAAGCATTTGACTGTGTGAAGCATGGAGAAGTAATCAAACTGTTAGAAAAATTAAACATTGATGGGAAAGATCTACGAATAATAAAGAATATGTATTGGCAGCAAACAGCAGCTATAAGAATTAACAACTGTTTAGGTACATTTCAAAGCATAAAGAGGGGCGTACGACAAGGATGTGTACTGTCACCTGATTTATTTTCAATATACAGTGAATATATAATTAGATCTTTAATTGATATGCCCTGAATTGTGGTTGGTGGGCACAATATAAACAATTAACGTTATGCTGATGACACAGTCTTGATATCAACAAGTCAGAAAGAACTACAGGAAATGATAGACATTGTGGTGTTAGAAAGTGGAAGAATGGGCCTCAGTTTGAATAATGGGAAGACAGAAGTAATGGTGGTATCAAAGAAACGAATTATTCCTAAATGTGTAATAAAAGTCGATGGTGTTATTTTAGGACAAGTACAGAAATTTAATTATCTGGACACATGGATAACATCAGATGGAAGATGCATAACTGAGATAAGAAACATAATAGGACAGACAAAAACTGCATTTTATAAAATGAAAAACATATTGTGCAATATATCCTTGTCATTGAGAGTTAGAAAAAAGAAATCTTGCTTGCTACATACATCCAGTTTTAACATATGGCTGTGAATCCTGGACAATCGGTAGGCAGGTCAAACAATTTCTCGAGGCCTCAGATATGTGGTTTTACAGAAGAATGCTTAGAATTCCTTGGACAGCCAAAAAGAGCAACCAAGAGATTTTAAAAGAGGCGGGAGCCCAAAGACAACTTATCACAGACATCAGAAGGAGACAGTAATCATTTTTGGCCATGTTATGAGAAGAGGGAAAATAGAACATGTTGTGACCACTGGAAAGATCTGTGGAAGGAGGGATAGAGGAAGACAACGAGGAAAGATGCTTGACAGTCTTGTTGCATGGCATGGAGGTGTGTCGGCACACGAACTGATACATGTAGGAGATAGCAGATTATGGAGAGGCATGATCGCGCACGCCAGTCGGCAAGGCACATGATGATGCCTCTCTCTCTATTTGTGTCTGTCTTCCCCTCTATGTTCCCCTCTCTTTGTTTCTCTCTCTCTCCCTCACTCTCATTGTTTCTCTTTATCTCTCTCTCCCTCCTCCCTCTCTCTCCCCCCCCCCTTTTAACTATTTGTGTCTACATGTTGTATATCTCGGTCTTGCACCCTCCACACAGCACTCACATTTACTTACAGCCTCTAAAGCCGTCTGCTCCCACCGCCTCCTGTCCCTGTGTCCTGCGGCTGCCCTCCTGTTGACCTCCAGCCTCCGCTGCCTCGTCTGTGCAGCTTCTTCTCTCAGCTGTAGACAGAGAAGTGTGTGTTGTGTGTGTGTGTGTGTTTATCATAGTTATACAAGTGTGTGTGTATGTGTGTTTATCATAGTTATACAAGTGTGTGTGTGTGTGTGTGTTTATCATAGTTATACAAGTGTGTGTGTATGTGTGTTTATCATAGTTATACAAGTGTGTGTGTATGTGTGTTTATCATAGTTATACAAGTGTGTGTGTATGTGTGTTTATCATAGTTATACAAGTGTGTGTGTATGTGTGTTTATCATAGTTATACAAGTGTGTGTGTATGTGTGTTTATCATAGTTATACAAGTGTGTGTGTGTGTGTGTGTGTTTATCATAGTTATACAAGTGTGGGTGTGTGTGTTTATCATAGTTATACATGTATGTGTATCATAATTATACAAGTGTGTGTGAGTGTGTGTGTCATAGATAGACAAGTGTGTATATATGTGTGTGTAATAGAGAGCAAGTATGTGTGTGTGTGTTTGTGTGGGTCTTATAGATGGAAAAGTATGTTTATGTGTGTGGCATAGACAGACAAGTGGGTGCGAGTAACTTTTTACACGGCAGACAGATAGTGATTTCCCTTCCCATTTATGCCTTGTCGCGTCGCATGGTCTCTCCTATGTTGCGGGGGTGTCATGTATTCCTTATTCTCAACGCTGTGACAGCTCTCTCTTTGCTCGTTTTCTCACCGCTCACTTAAGTGAACGCGATTATTTTTACGTTCTGCTACTTACGCGACGGTTCGGAAGTACAGAAACTGCGAAGTTTTTCTATTTCTACGCTCCTTGTAATGCCTTCTTTGTCTCGGAAAGAGGGTGGGGGGGGGGGGGAGGGGGGGGGGCACCGTAAAAGAACTTCGAAATACAAAAACAACCCAGTTTCGACTAAAGAATGGTCGCACCTGCGGGCTTCCTCTTGCAGTACTTGTTACTTATATTATGGCGCCTGCGGCGCCTTAAAGAGAATCACGACAACACAACCTCACACAAATATTATATACGCCTAGCATAAATGGGAAGGGAAGTTATTTTCTTTCTGTGGTAAAAACGTTCCTTGGACAGCCTATTTTGTGTGTGTGTGCGTGTGTGTGTGTGTGTGTAATATATAGACAAGTGTGTGTAATAGACAGACAAGTGTGTGTATGTGTATGCAACATGTATATGTATGTAATAGATAAGGTAAGTGCATGTGTGTGATAGATAGACAAGGTTTGTATGTGCATATGTAATAGACAAGTGTGTGAGTGTGTTAGATAGATAGACATGTGTGTGTATGTGTGTTTAACAGAAAATTGTGTGCATGTATTAGAAAAGTGTGTGTGTATGTGTGGTAGAAAAGCGTGTGTTTGTGTGTGTGTGGTTGGAAAACAAAAGTGTATGTGTATATGGTAAATACGAGTGCGTCTAATTAGATATGTGTTCTTGCATGTGTGGTAGACGAATGTGTGTTTCTTTCAGCAAAGCTTCCAGTCACCCCGCGAGATCGAAGCACAAAGCACGAACCAGCGACGATCTCCAGTTATCTCTGGAACAATTTAACCCATAAACCAAATAAAAAGCCAGGTACCGAATAAACAACCCAGGCCAACCAACGTCTTCACCACAACAATTGTAAGCAAGAACATCGACTACACTTGGTTTTATCTTATATGGTTCGATATCTATCAGTAGAGCGACAGATTACACGACGAGAGCCCCGCACAAGGCACGAGCCAGCAACGACCCTCTAAATTCTATATTCTGTTGTCAGAAAGGAAAAATAAGCCACACGTGCTCACCTTGTGACTGGGCTGTGCTGATGTGCTTAGTTCACAGACAGACTTGCCTTCTAGCCTTATCTTGGAGATGATACTTCGCTTCAGCTCTTCCTTGATCTTCGGCGACGTGCCGCCAAAATTAGGGATGTCTTCTTCAGGCACGTTAGATGTCCCACGAGGGATATCGGGAAGTCCCAGTCCCAACATCCCTGCTGCACACGATGTAGCTTTATTCCTACACTCATGTGTACTCATTTTCACACCTGCCACCGCACACCAGGAGTGAACACCTTCAGAGGCTGTATCACACCTAGTGATTGTTGACTTATTACCTTCACAGGTAAGAATCCCCAAATTACCTGCCAGTACACACTTGGGAAGGCCTCTGCTTCCAGAGACATCACACCTGGTCACAGTCGTTGGTTTATCAATATCACAGATCAGCATCCCCATATCATCCACCTCCGTCTTTCCTTCTGTCGAAAATTTAGAATATACCCGGAATGCCGGAAAACACGGAAGATAGTTGTCCTTAGTGTGACAGTCAAGGTCATCTTCTGTGGAGTTCAAGATTACCTGCCCTCTTCTGCAGCATCTTTTATTATCTGCCCTTGATTGAATTTCAGCGTTATTGGTCAATTTCAGCTGAATTTGGTTGGAATTTGCCGGGTCCTGATTAGGATGTTGTATTTGTTGCTGGTTATCAACAATAGTTTGTTGTCTTTTGAAAATTTCCGTTTGGACGTGGCTAGTATATTGATGATGTTTCCTAGGCCACGAAAGAATGTTGAGTGTTTGTGTGCTTATGCCTGGTACACGCATTGGCATAGAAACCAACTTTTCATCCATCAGGGGATGTTTCTTATTTGTACAAGTATAATTTTCAAATATTTCATTGTACCCCACGTATTCATTTTGTGCAATAGATTCCGTCTCCTTTAGCCTACATCTATTTTCAAAAATGTCTTTTTTACAATTATCTGTCGTTGATGGTCCATTTGTCAACTTCTTGTTTAAATCAGTTTCCAGACCGTTCAATCCCAGGCTTAAATTCACTGAGAATCTCTCCTGACTTGAACTCATAGCAAGGTTCTCATTAGAGAGATGTAATTTTGGATATCTCCCAACACCTGAACTGTGAAGTGATGTTTCGTCAGTAGCTGTAATTGGTTGAAGAGGCGATGCATGGAAGGAGCTAGCGTTTGTCCTGTGTGAGGGTTGAACATTTGTCCTGTGTGAGGGTTGAACATTTGTCCTGTGTGAGGGTTGAACATTTGTCCTGTGTGAGGGTTGAACATTTGTCCTGTGTGAGGGTTGAACATTTGTCCTGTGTGAGGGTTGAACATTTGTCCTGTGTGAGGGTTGAACATTTGTCCTGTGTGAGGGTTGAACATTTGTCATATTTGACGGGCGAACATAGGTCATGTTTGTGGGGTGGACTTTTGATGGGTGTGGGAGGTGACATTTCGATATGGTTAAGGGTTGGTTAATTGACATCAGTAAAGGATGAACATTTGCCATGTGTGAGGGATGAACATTCGACATACTTGTGGAGTGAACTTTTGACATGTGTGTGAGGTTGACATTTGATATGCCTGAGTGATGATTATTTGGCATCTGTGAAGGATGCATATGTGGCATCTGTGAAACACGAATATTTGGCATCTCTAAAGAATGAACATTTGTCAACTCTGCAGGACGAACATTTGGCATCTCTAAAGAATTAACATTTAGCATCTCTGAAGAATGAACATTTGGCATCTCTGAAGAATGAACATTTGGCATCTCTGAAGAATGAACATTTGACATCTCTAAAGAATGAACATTTGGCATCTCTAAAGAATGAACATTTGGCATCTCTGAAGAATAAACATTTGGCAACTCTGCAGGATGAATATTTGGCATCTCTAAAGAATGAACATTTGGCATCTCTGAAGAATGAACATTTGGCATCTCTGAAGAATGAACATTTGACATCTCTAAAGAATGAACATTTGGCATCTCTAAAGAATGAACATTTGGCAACTCTGCAGGACGAACATTTGACATCTTTAAAGAATGAACATTTGACATCTCTAAAGAATAAACATTTGGCATCTCTAAAGAATGAACATTTGCCATCTCTAAAGAATGAACATTTGCCATCTCTAAAGAATGAACATTTGCCATCTCTAAAGAATGAACATTTGCCATCTCTGCAGGACGAACATTTGGCTTCTCTAAAGAATAAACATTTGGTATCTCTGAAGGATGAACATTTGGTATCTCTGAAGGATGAACATTTGGTATCTCTGAAGGATGAATGTTTGGTAATTGTGAGTGACAATCAGATGACTTCTGTGATGAAAGATCATTTGAGGTATGTGATGGATGGAGATTTGATAAGCGTGAGTGACGGACGTTTAATAAATGTGACAATTTGATGTCTGCATGCGAGCAATGTCCAGTTAACTGTGTTGATGATCTAACGTCTGACTTCTCTAGCATATGTTGGAGAAAAGAAGTTGCAGTGTGTGAGGAGTCGACATCTAACAACTTTGAGAGACAGAAAATCGACATTCGTGAAGAATCGACGAGTGAGAAAAATTCACCATCTTTGTTTCCAGGCTTTGGAGGGAGCAAGCCCCGTTCATCAGATGAAACGGCATGATCGCATGACCAAGATCCTTGTTCTAGTCCTTTGCTAGGCTCCGCAGAGATAATCATATCACCCTTATGACCATCAATGAAGTTCCTTGGCGATCCGCTCGGTGAATTGGCTATGGAGTTGTCGACACTGTTAAAACATCCCATCCGGAATTTCTGATAAGTCTCGACAGCACTTTGTGTTATATCCCTATCAGACATCTTGTTGTTAGGGAAGCTCTGCAGCCAGTGCATACAAGTCGGCTTTGGATAGTTTATAACTACCTGTTTTTCATCTCCAGGACTACACGACTTTTGGTCTAAGCGAACATGCCGAGGTTGTGTCCCCTGACCGGAAGCTAGGTCGACAGTGACGTTGGAGGCCATGTTGTAGCATATATTTTGTATATCAGAAGTCTGATGCCTGAAGCGTGGCAAGTTACCTGTACTTGTTTCGGTCACCCGGGCCAAGTCACGTGCGCATGCTTCGCTCGAGGATACCAAATCACATACGTCTGCTTTAGACGAACCGGCTTCGGTTAAGCATGCAGGTTCGTTTGCTGCGCTCAAGTGAGCCATGTAAATTGTATTTGCTTCATTGAAGTGTGAAAAGTCATTTGTATTTGCTTCGTTCAAGTGTGAATCGTCAATTGTATTTGATTTGTTTAAGAGGGCGAAATCCCACTTGCTTGCTATAGATGAGCTGGGCGATGCGGCTTTCATATTTGCTTCGCTAAAAGGTGCCAAGTCTAAGGCATTTGCTTCAGTCAAGCGTGCAGAACCTCTGCTTGCTTCGTTCAAGCGTGCCAGTTCACCAGTCTTTGCATCTTTCGAGCATACCAAATCACTCATATTTGCATCAGTCGAGCTTGATAGCAAGACACCCTTGCTTACTTCAGTCAAGCGGGACGACCACAAATCTGCATGCCTAACACCAACTTCTTTAAATCCTACAATCTCTTCACGATCAAGATGAGCACTGAACAGCATAGATGGGCGGAAAGACCCAGGCACACGACTACAGCAAAACACTCCATCATCCAGTGTGCTCATCCAATCTGGCAAACCACTGTCGCCTTCAAGATGCGCCATAACAAGCCAGGTACAAGTCAGGCTCTGATGTCAGTGACAGCTTGGGTTGAACTGGGTAATAAATGTTTCTACCTGCAACAAGAGACCGTTAATCTTGAAAACGTGAGACATACATGATAGACTGCACATTTTATTGCATTTAATATTTCGTTGTACCACAACCGGTGTACGCTATTGTGGAAAGTTAGTTGCATAGACTTTACAAACATAAACTGAAAACACCCCTTTAAACAGCGACAGACCTAGCAAGCAGGATGTGGTTTAAATTTCGGGCAAAGAAACAGTAGGAGGAACATCGGATGGATACTGACGGAAAAAGAAGAAGAAAAAAAAAAGAAAAAAAAAAAAAAAAAACAACTGACCACTAAATGGACTAAGAGACAGAAAAGCGATTAAAATCGGCGCGATTATTATTTTATATTTTGCAAGTAAACAAGAAGACGTAATAGAAGAAATGACGAAAAGCGAAACAACATTATTACGGATAGCGGACGCGTGAATCAAAGAGACAGGATATCGACAAATCATACGCTGAAGGTATGAAAACAAAGAGTAGAACTAGTCAGTTAAACATTGTCATAGTACTAAACGACAAGTAAACGTTGCGGATAGAGAGCCTTTATCAGAACATTTCACGAATAGACGATGTCACCATTATGAACACGAACACACACAAATCACTTATAAGAAGGTATCTCTGAGAGAAATCCCCATGTCTGTCTGACCGCTTGAAGCTCAGACACGCGCATGAAAACCGGAAATGAATACTGGCCAGAAAAATATGCAAGGACAAGGGCCGACAATAAAAAATACTACAGAGAGAGAGACTCTTCAGTCTTTTTACAAAATTATTTAATATTACTGAGTGTGCCCGAGAATCGTGGTAGTGACCAGAAATTGCTTGCTGGCACGAAGATCTTGGGTTCAAATCCATAAGAGACCAGGTATTTTCAACAACAAATTGACCCTAGTTCACAAGTCGATTTGCCCTACAATGGGCAACAGGAAATATACTGGGAGGTAAAGCCGGTCTATCTGATATTAATCACAACACCCATCGACGGGTTGATATGTCTAATAAAAAACGTCTTGGGTGGTATGGTCGATGTGGCGCTGACATGAAAGTGTCATTTAGTTACTGTCCCTCACTGATATGGAAAGTGTCATTTAATTACTGACCGCCACTGATATAGAAAGTGTCATTTAGTTACTGACCGCCACTGATATGGAAAGTGTCATTTAATTACTGACCGCCACTAACATAGAAAGTGTCATTTAGTTACTGTCCGTAACTGATATGGAAAGTGTCATTTAATTACTGACCGCCACTGATATGGAAAGTGTCATTTAATTACTGACCGTCACTGATATGGAAAGTGTCATTTAGTTACTGACCGCCACTGATATGGAAAGTGTCATTTAGTTACTGACCGCCACTAACATAGAAAGTGTCATTTAATTACTGACCGCCACTGATATGGAAAGTGTCATTTAGTTACTGACCGCCACTGAAATGAAAAGTATCATTTAGTTACTGACCGCCACTGTTATGAAAAGTATCATTTAGTTACTGACATGAAAAGTATCATTTAGTTACTGACATGAAAAGTATCATTTAGTTACTGACAGCCACTGATAAGAAAGGTGTCCTGTAGTTACATATTTCCCACTGATATGAAAGGTATCATTTAGTTACTGATAGCCACTGACATGGAATGTGCCATTTATTCAGCTGGCTACCCTGCATATCTAAACAGTGAATTGAAGTATGTCAAGATAGTTAGATGCACCTGAACAAGGTGAAAGAACGGACGTTATAACATCGTCTGCAAAAAAGGCTTTGAAAAGATATTTAAAAAAAGTAGATCTAGTAGTCTTTACATAAGCACAGTTACAAACGACAAATTATGATTATAGAATTTACAATTGAACAAATGCTGCTGTTTTCTTAAAGCAGCGAATTTCTATGATCTCTTTATGGCTAATAATTTGTGTACCCCTAAAAAATAGAAAATATTGTAACTGACACACGCTTGAAGAATGTTTGGAAGTAATTTTACATGCGCAGCGATGTGTGGTGATTATTTTGAAAGCATATTCCGCATTCAATGAAAAATTGTGTTTATCTAAACTCACCTGAGGTCAATGCTAGAGGTCAACACCTGAAAGTAAAACGCTTACAACAAACATGAAATTTTATGTTTTAAAAAGTTCCCATTACTCAATTACCTGTAAGCATATTTAAATTAAATCGGTGCCCGTTTCTTCAAATACCGCAAAAAAAAAAAAATAAAAAATAAAAAAAGGCAAAATGGAAATTAGACCTTTGTTTACATTTAAAAAAAAACTAGCTAAAGAAAGGTGCAAATGAAGAACAACCTGACGTACCAGTATCTTATTAGCAAAAGAAGAGATTAATCAAATCAATCAGAAAGCCACGGAAACCGGCACAAGACGATGACCATTATTATTATTATACGCATTAGAAAGGGACACAATCAACTTCATAGCAACATGCACACACAATTTTTAATCGGCGAATCAATCACGCGCACGTGTGGATTGGAACCTGAGACAACAGATCATGTCCTCCAAGACTGTCCCAAATACAACATATCAAGGCAAAACTTTTGGCCAAGAAAATCATCGGTGCAAGTCAAATTTTACGGGTCGCCGAGGGAGTTACAAAAGACTAGAGACAACATTGGAGACATAAATAAATTTTTTTTCGAACAAAGAAAGAAGAAGAAAAATAAAAAATAAAACAAATTACAGTATTATTGAAAGGTTGCATACCGAATTTCAACAACTTATACCGAACGGTTACTATGTTACAGATTTAACAAGCTAGGAACAGCATACGGTTCTGGAACTGCCCAGCTGCCCGGCTCGCTTGGTTAAACCTGACTGCGCGGCGACCGGGTAAGGAACTCCTTGTGGTCCGAGTTCACGCTCGGAGGTAGGCACAAAAGCCACACTTCTCCCAGATTTACGGTATCTATCATGGAATCAAGGACGAAGGTTTGCGATAGCCATATTACCGAGTTAAAAGGTTTACAACTCGTGGTTTCTGGATACTAAAAAAAAAAAAAACTGCTCAGCTAGCCGTTAATTGCTCTAACCAGTGAGCTCTAATCTTGATTATTTGATGCGAACCCCACCACCCTCCCCCTACCTACCCCTTCCCCCATCCCACCCCACCAAAACAAATGGGTTTGACAAGGTTCGCAAAATAGATTCCGCAACAGGTGAAACAGAAAGTATGGAGATACGTTTTGGCCAGAAAGTGTTCTTAATCTATAATTAAATGCCTGAGTTATAAAAGTTAATTTAATTTCCAACTCTTGATATACAAGCTGCTTAAAAAAGTGCACTTTGGATTTGTGTGTGTGTGTGTGTTACAAATAGTTTTAAAATATATTTTATATTTATAATTAAATTGACACAAATAATGTAACAGATTATTATAATTACAAGTGCACTCAATTTCTAAATTACTCTATACCTCCTTGAAACCTCCTCGCGGCTCCCTCCTCCCAACCCCCGGGGAACGCCCCAGCCCCCCCCCCCCCCAGATTAAAGTCCACTACTCTAAATGTTGTAATATAGTGTGGTTATTAGTTTTTTTTTACTCACACAAATCCTAACACGTTGTCGGCGTATGCACCTTAGAACGAGGTTCGTAATTCCAAGGTACCTTGTTCGATTCAAGCTACAGGCAGACCACACATCCAGCACCAATTCTAGAACCACGGCCACCCGGTGCCAGCATTTAAGAAGAAGCCTTGTTTGTTTAAGAGCAACCCCAGGTAAATTCCCACAGACACAGATCCCACCTGTCGCTGCCACACCCCAGGACGTGGTTAACCAAGGCTAGCCTTATCAGTTAGGCGACCCTGTTTCTATTTGTGGGGGGAGGGGGGGCTGTGGTATTTGAATGGCTTTCTGTGAACTGGGCTCTGGGGTCTCGAGGCATGGAGTCCGCCTTGAGTGCTGGAAATTTCAGGTCAAGCCACCAGTAAAGGTTTCATTTTCATTTTAGCTGGTCTCTGGGTAGTATGTTCGGACGCCCGTATGTATTGTTGCAAACGTTAAAAATCCCTTGACAGATGGAAATCAAAAAGAGTAGCCTAGCAGTGCTGCCGGGCGAAATTTGGAAAAAATCTACCCAAAATATTTTAGGATCCTCGCCGGTGTTACGGAGCTCGTGCACTGCGCTGACATTCTTCCGACTCAGACTTGAGTTTGATGCAGAACGGAGCACTTATGGGTTACTACCCGTGTGCCAGGATGCTGATCCCTTGTTTAAACCTAAACCTAAGGTTCTGGGAATCGATTGCTGGAGGGGCTTTCTCCTAATGATTGAATCACAGCATGTTCGTTGAAAAACGGGTTCTCATGTCATGTGAGCGCCCCCCCCCCCTCCTTCTTCATCGACAGTTTTAGAGAGAAGATTAGCACTCAGCCCGCCTCCCCCGCCCATATCGGTAGTTTTCTAAAGTATCTAGCTATTCAACCCTCTTTGACCACATATATAGAAAATCTCTTTGAATTTATAAAAGTTTGTGTTCACACGTTTTATTTCATTTTAAATATATTTTTAAATGTATTTATCATTCAGCACCTTGTGGTCATTATGATCAACCTCTTACGTTCTTTTTAGGACGTAATTTATTGTTATTTGAAGCTCCACTCTGGCTTTTGCCAGGGGCCGCAATATAGGCAGGCCATCAATATGGCCCATTGCCTGAACGCGGTTTCTGGGACCTCTCCACGGTGATCTTCATCCACATGGTGGCACTTTGTGTCATCGCGTGTTTATCGCTTGTGTGATGTCCTGGTGGGGTAGAAAGTCAGTCAGTCAGTCAGCACCTTGTTATTCTTATTATTATTTTGCTCTTAAACTAGGATTAGAATCTTGTGAGGGGCGCTCACATTTTTTTCTTTCCAGAAAATATGCATGGCGGCCAGTACCCTCCCCTCTTTGCGGCCCACCTGAACATTTGGGGCTTTTGCACCTGCGAGAATCGGATTCTTAGGATGCCCGAAAACTCTTGGAAGGAGGTGGGGGAAGTAGGCTCTCCCTCCTCTGTAGTCTAGTAATAGGGCTCAATTCTACTACCCCCTTCCCCCCTCCCTTTCCCCCACCTCACACACACAAACACATGTCCCCAAATTCCAACCGTAACATCTTGCTTGACACATATAATATTTCAAATATATTGGTTTTCCCCGTGTGGGTTCCGGGGCCCTATTATAGGGAAAACAAGAATAGACCCACCGCCTACCCAAAAGCATGTAGTAAGAGTCGACTAACTGGGAGCTTCCTTCGAAGTCGGAGTGCATCTGCCTGAGAGGCAGGGAAACAACAGTCTGCACACAAATGCGTCAGATCTATCAAACGGATGCACACGCAACACTTAGATTCTGGAACAGGACTGCAGCCAAGAAGTGGACGAACAACCAAAACTTTCCACCAGGGTTTACAGCTGGTGAGCGCAAAGAAGAAGAAGAAATATATTGGCTGTCTCTGATTTTTCCCAGGCAAGTTTACATACAGTGGTTCGCCACTGCTTTCTCAACGGTCTGACTCTCAATAGCACTTTCGAAATCACTCTCAATGCGGGCTGCTGCCAATTTCTCCGCAGCTGGAATAAAACCGGGCGCAGCGGAAATAAGAAGCGCGTTCGCAACGCAACACAGTTATTATTATTACTATTACTATGAAACACTTAGTCAGCTCTGTGGGTAAATCGATGCGAACGCTTGGTAATGCCGGGATGCTAGGTTCGGGCGATGCGCTTTGCGTTGGTTTCGACAATGGTATAAAAAAGCTGACCGTCCAGAAAGAAATGGCAAACTACTGGACGTTAATTTGCCTAAAAAATCGCAGCGTCCTGTAAAGGATACGCAACTAACTAACCATGAAGCCCTTAAAGAGGGCTTTTGGCCCCTTCAGCCACACCCCTCCCCCCCCCGTATTACCGGTCTAAGTCCCCCAAACCCCCCCCCCCCCCCCACTTTCCCCTTTTTTACCCTAACTGTTTTTGTGTCGGCATCCCCAATCACACATGTATTATTGCAGCGAAAATGCACAAGGAAGTGTTATGGTCGTAATTTCATCGATCTGGCGGTATCAACAAATGTAAACACCATGCAATATTTTGATAGACAATCTTCTTGGGTGAAAACAGTGCACAATTCTACAACTAAAAGTTGGTACATTAACATCATCAAGCGCCTTGCCGACTGGTGTGGGCGATCATGCCTCTCCACGATTCGCAACTGCGTGTATCTGTTCATGTGCTGACACTTCGCCATGCCATGACAGAAAACTGTCAAGAATCTTGTCATGTTGTTTTAATCTCTCTCTTTCCACAAATTTTTCCAGGGGTCACACAGCATGTTCCCTTTTCACTGTTCCTAGACGACGTCACAGGACAGTCCAACATTTTCTTCTTCTTCTTCTTCTTCTTCTTCTACTTCTACTTCTTTTTCTTCTTCTTCTTCTTCTTCTTCTTCTTCTTCTTCTTCTTCTTCTTCTTCTTCTTCTTCTTCTTCTTCTTCTTCTTCTTCTTCTTCTTCTTCTTCTTCTTCTTCTTCTTCTTCTTCTTCTTCTTCTTCTTTCTTCTTCTGCTTTCGGCTACCCCTTTCATTACTTTGTTGCTATTAAGCTCGACTTTTTAACATTGAAAGAGTTGAAGTAACAACTGTTTTGGACTGCACGAAGTGACTCAAATCAAAAGTAAAAAGCATGAAACGTGTATGTGATAAAATTCAAAACGTTTACTCAGTTGTAAATAAATTATAATTAGACAAACAAATAAATGTATATTTATTCTTATATCTATTCAAGAAACACAGTATTTCGGTGTAGGTTGAGTGACCATATCTGGCCTTTTGACCGACACAGTTTCTATTTTATGTGTGTCCTGGCAGTTCCATCGGTTCAAACGAAAACCTACAATTGTTCCGTTTTCTAAAAATCGACGAGAAGGCTCGAGAATGCTACATACACTTTTCACCTCTGTCATCGGCGTTTTGTTTGTTTGCTGATTCTACGGAAATGAGATGTTTAAGAAGGCCTGTAAGAGTGACCAGAAGAAATAAAATCGGAAGTGAGGTCTAAGAGAAGAGGTCGAGTTGTAAATGACATACAAAGACAGCAAATTAAATGATTTGCACACTTTGAGAGAATGCCCTGTGACGCCATACCATACAAAGCATACAGCAATAGATTATAAGGACGTACATCATGAGGCCGCCCAAGAATCATATGGAAAGATAACAGAGAACTATATAACGGTGCAATTCGTCTTTGGTCAAAGCAGCCAGAAAAGCAGGAAGCAGAACCACGTGGCTTTCTCTACAGCAGAAGCGGTGAAAGAGGAGGTTAACTTTATTCTTATTTATTCAACGGATTAACATAATTGTACACGGGTGTAACCCATAAGTGCTCCGTTCTACTTCTAACTCAAGCCTGAAGTACCTCAACCCAGTGCACGACCTCTATTATAGCGGCGAGGCTCCTGAAATACTTTAGGTAGATTTTTAACTCCACATTTTTCCCTGGCAGCGCCGTTAGGTTACTCTTTTTCGATTTCCAACTGCCAAGGTATTTTTTTCACGTTCGCAGCAATACACATGGGCGTCCGATATTACTACACAGAGACCAGGTAAAATTACTAGAAGAAAAAGAAGTTTACTGTATGTTATCTTCTCACAGAAGGACAGCAGATATAGAAATGAAGGTGTTGAAGCTGACATGGGATGCCAAAGAAGACTGGCAGCAGCGAAGATCACATGTTACTGCACCATATGCCACACAAAGAAATCATACTTGAGAGCCTTGCTTGCTTGACCAGTACCCATGTATTCGAGCCTTTAGTTTTGATGTGAAAAATTGCCTACGTCACTGATCGAAGGCCAACCCCATGTCCGCGCCCTGGGAGGTGGTAAACTTACAAGCGAAGTCGGGGATTTATAGAATTGGGCTGATTTCACTGGCAAGAGATCAACGTGGCTGCTTCGGGATTTGTCAGTTGAGTGATTGTGTGAATTCGTGTGGTTGTGTTTGATTTATGTATGCGCTGATGGAGACTCTACAGCCGCAACGTTCACTTTTCGTTTGTGTTTGTTATATTATGAAGCTCGCTGATCTACTTCTCGTTCAGTTTATATCTTTCCAGGATGTATTCTTGTGCCATGGGGTCGCTACGATAGGCTAGGACGCGCAACCTGGGTCACACCGGAATGTCCGCCTCACCAACGGGGTCTGGTGAAGCTGCGGCAGGTCCACCCCATAACTCCATCAATCCCGAAATAGTAAAAAAAAAAAAAAAAAAGAGTTGAAGAAGAAAAATAAGACTGGTTAGAACCCTGAGGTCGAAACAGCCTATATATATATATATGTGTATATAGATATACACACACCATAAAATTTCCCGGGGAGCAAAGGCGTCATTCTTCATAATGTTCATTTATGTATGTAGATGCGTTTATGTATGTGTGTATTAGGTATGTCTGTATATGAGTGTGCATGTATGAGAATGTGATAGTATATATACGTGTGTGTGTGAGTGTGTAAGCTTGTGTTCACATGATATGTGTATGCATTATTCTATAATGTATATTTCTTTATTATATCCATAACATGCATTATAGATAACAATCGTTGATACTCTGAAAAATGAGTGCTTAGAAGGGCCGAATGTCAGACGGGTCTGCGTGCCCAATTTGTAACCCTTTAAAAATAAAATTTGTTCGTTCGTTCACCTAGACCATGGAGTTAGTCTTTAAATAGGGAGTGAGCACTATAAGACTACATCCACACAAGTGGCAGTAGTGAGTTTGTTCAGCTCGTGTCACACGTCGATCCATTGTTTCATATACCATCTGAGGTGTTTGCTGAGAATTTTAAACAGGCACTAGTTTATACGGTTAGAGACTAGGAAGACATCTGCCTACTGTAGTGACACTGCAAGATCATCGCTATCATCTTCTCCAGCAGCGCCTGGCCCCTGTGAACTATTTGAGTCCGAGAGTCCAGGACTATCGAATCTCAGAGAATCGAGGCTGATTGATAAGGGTTGACCGGCTCTGACCGCCTTATCACAGACATGATTGTGCTGGCTTGGCGGGCAGGGGACTCGGAAGCTGTGCCCAGTCTTTCGTTGATGCCTGGTCGTTCTCCTCTGGTTGGGCTTGCGACGTTGAAGCTTGGCCTCTACCAAACATTCCAGCTGTTGGTTGATGTTGAGCGGCTGCCCGTACTCCCGCTCCCAGTTTCCAATCATCATCATTAGCTTGGAGTCGGTCGACGGTGGTCTCGACGCCAGACGGTCCACTATTTTAGCTATTTCCGGTTTCAGAGGAGGCCTGACCCGTTTAGGAACTGGACATTTCGTCGTTGACAAATCCGATCGCGTGTGGCGCGAGACAGCCGCACATTTTCTCGCGGATTCATTGGAAGAACTGGTTTGCACGCTAGACTTGATATTTGCGTTGCGCTGACTTTGGCTGTTGCTTTCTGACTGCCCGATCTCTTTGTTGTCAGTATCAGGTCGCCCATTCTCTAATTTTGTGGAAGACTTCCGATCAGCTATGGGTCTACATATTGTCTTCACCCGACTAAATGTAGGCCGCAATGTGGCTTTCAGTTGGCATTTATCTGCTTGATTGTTGCTATGATGGAAGATATTAACCAGCTGACCGTTTGCCACATTTCCTGTTGGACTCACCGTCCTACGGGAACACTCCTCCATGTTTGTTTTTGTGACAGTTTGTTTAATGCTATAATTCATTAAAGCATGTTGTGAGGCTGGCATTTTTCTAGAATTGTTGACATTTGTGATACATTGGTCCTTCTTGACAGGTGTCTTCGCGGCCAATCCTGGTTGTTTTAGGTTCAGTGCTGTCTTGGCCATAACAGGACTTTTAACATTCTGCACACATTTGGGATTTATGTTGGGGAGAAAGTTGCGTTCCTGACTTGTGCCCGCTGATGAGTTTTTGTGCGCAGATGGGAGAGACTCTTTCTCGAAGCTCGTATTGCCTTTGGATGTCCGAAACTCTTCCAGAATAATGGAAAACAATGTACTTCCGGAACTCTCACATTGCAAGTCCATTCGGTTTAGTTGTGGTCTCTCAACCGGACCGGGCGGACTCTCTCGGAAACTCACTGTTTTCTCACGATGGATGCTTGGCAAGTAAACTTTCTTCTCGTGTGGTTCTAAATATTGATGCTTCTGGCGATCAAGGTCTTTGGCGAAATGGACATATTTATCACGCTGTTTGGTATTGACTTCATGGCTTTCAGCGAAATCCTGCCTAGCAAGGCTTTTGGGATTACAGTTTGACCTGGAAGTAGAAATAGGTTTGGAGGTTTCATAGTTAGCATGGTTGTTGCAGTCAGTCTCCGTAGCCGTCTTTAGCGGGATTACTTTTTGATCAGCATTTTCCTCAATTAGCTTTTTTCTCTGTTGTCTTACTTGTCTCAGCTGTACAGTCTTGAAAAATTGTACTTGTTTGGGAATTAACGTGGCTATTTTGTTCCTTGGCTGGAACTTATCCAATAAGTCATTGCTGCGACGACCCTTCAGCAAGCCTGGGCTATAAACGGCCATCTGCTGCGTGAAGCTGGTCACCGAGGCATCCCTCGTCTCTAAAAACCTGGTCACCCAAGATGCTTTACCTCTGACCCCTGCACCGCTGCCCTTGACACTGTCAGTTTTGATGACAGTATCCTTAGTGGCTAGACCCGCCGTTGTCTTGGACTTCTGTTGTACGTCTGCGCTAAGGACGAGCCGATCTTGACAACCCTCTAAAATGAGGTTCTTCTGTGGAACACGTTGTTTTCTGACCAAAGCCTGGCTCAATTTCCCTCGAACCTTTGTTGTGTCTGTATACGTTTCGGTGGGACTAACTGCTTTCCCCTTCTGTGATTTTTTTAGGGTCAGTAAACTGTCATGTCCGGCAGGTAGTGGACATCTTGAGATACAGTTCTTACTGTTACCATGTCTTGGGGTCTTTTCATTGATGTTTGTTGTTTCATTTGCCTGCGTTTTCAATTTAGGTGCGGTCAACTTAGGTCTTATCAGTTTGGTTTTGGCTATATCGGACTCCGTCAGCTCTTCCTTGGTCAACTCAGGTGTGCACTTTCTCTTGCGTGAGGCTCTTTTATCAACTCTTTCTGACCCCTGTCGCATTCTAACCACATCGCTGGGAGGATTACTCGCCGAATTCCTGTTGTTTCTGGAATTTCTAACGGAACCTTTTGGGGACTGTCCTAAACTAGGTGGATCAACTGAAGGCACGTCGTAAGAGGCTAAACTGCTATGAACTTGTGTTTGAGGCATACAGGAGTCAAGCTGTACAGTTTCCTTCTTCAGTTTAGTCGATGTCAGAGGCACACGCAAACTTGGGTTCAGTGTTTCTCGTGTATTTTTGTTTGAGGAATAGTGGCAGTCTTTCTGTTTGGAGCTGTAGAGGGATGTTCTTGTTGTCACCCCTGTTCTTGATCGAAGTTTTTGCAGGCATTCATTGATAGGAACCAAGCTTCTGGCTTTGAACGGGACGTTACGCGTTAGACTGCTGATTGTATGACCAGGTTTAAAGCTAGTCGACTTGAAAAGGCGGGTACCGCTGATGTTACTTCTAGCATGAGATTGTTTGTTATCAACCTTAAACAGTTCATCTGTTTTCAAGAAGGAAGTTCCTCCTGCCTCTCTTTGTCCAATGTCGGAGGATTGCGTCAGCGGGTCTTCCACAGAATCCTTACTGTGTTCTAATTTCGTCAAGGAATCAAGCTGTCGCCTTGATTTCCCTTCTTCGGCCTCACTACAATGTGGAGCTGTTTGTTGGTCTGACCACAGTTCCGTATCTGGCAACATCTCCAACACTTCATTCACGACAAGTGCGTCTTGAATAAAACTCAACGGCTTACTTTCAACCGCCGAGGTGTTTTCCAACTGCAAGACCGCATTTGCGTCCTGCCAGCATTTATCATTGACGGGGTCAGAGTGGTTCAGAATCTGCAGCGACGTGGTTATCACCTCACTAAGACAGCTCTGCTCAGATGAGACGGTGGCCTTGCACTTAGATCGTCCTGGGTCAAGTGATTCGTAGTTCCAGCAGCCGCTAATATTGCGTTCTGTCCTGTCACTGGGGCCGTCAGTGCCAGGGCGCCAGGAATCAGGGTGATGACTGACGTCAGGGCGGTGACACAAGAAGTCATCGTGACCGTTATATGAATCAGGGTCTAGACTAAACGAAACAGATCGATGCAATGATGGATCACGGAGGTGACTAAAGGAGTCAGTCAGATTACTACAAGAATCGAGGAATCGACAGTGTTTGTCAGGAAGATTACTACAAGAATCGAGGAGTCGACAGTGTTTGTCAGGAAGATTACTACAAGAATCGAGGAGTCGACAGTGTTTGTCAGGAAGATTACTACAAGAATCGAGGAGTCGACAGTGTTTGTCAGGAAGATTACTACAAGAATCGAGGAGTCGACAGTGTTTGTCAGGAAGATTACTACAAGAATCAGGAAGATGGCCAAATGAATCAAAACCATGACTAGTGGAGTCAGGAAGATGGCAACAGGAATCAAAACCATAACTGGCGGAGACAGGGAGATGGCTTAAGGAATCAAGGCCATGACTACTGGAGTCAGGGAGATGGTGAAAGGAATTAAATTGATTACTAGTGGAGTTAGACACATGGCTAAAGGAATCAAGGCCATGACTAGTAGAGTCAGGGAGATGGCGATAGGAATCATATCGATTACTAGTGGAGTTAGAGACATGGCTAAAGGAATCAAGGCCATGACTAGTAGAGTCAGGGAGATGGCGAAAGGAATCAAATTGATTACTAGTGGAGTCAGGTAGATGATGAAAGGAATCAAGGCGATTACTAAATGAATAAGGGTCGTGACTAAATGAATCGGGGAGGTAACTAAATGAATTAGAACCATGATAACGTGACTCAGATGGGTAAGAACCTACGTCACGGCTAAAGAAGTCTATATAATAAACATTTGAGTCTTGATTATGACTAAATGAGTCATGAAGATGACTAAATGATTCAGGTGGACGACTGCATGAATCCAGATGGTTACTAAATGAATCAGAGCTGTATCTTGTGGAATAAGAAAGAGGGTGGGGATAATCAGGGCGAGGAATAAATGCGTCAGGTTGATTCCCCCAACACGAGCGAGGAAAGCCTCTGGAGTTATGAAGAGGATCAATCGTCCCATGGTAAGTGCTCAACTGCAGTTCAGTAGCTTCATCTACACCACGTTTACTTGTGTCAGGAGTTACTTGGCAATGCAAGGTATGACCTGTGCATGTGTGTGACATCGCAAAATCAGCATGACCAGTTTCTGCACAACGTAGACTATTGCTCTCTGCGAAAATAGTTTCTACAAAACGATCAGCTTCGTCTAGAAAGCCTGGGTTTGAATCATCCACCTTCGCTGGATACTCCGTGAGGAAGTCAACATTGTAGACAATATCGTTGTCGCCAACGCCAGCTATCGACATGGCTCTAGATAGTAGATCTGCACAGTTATCTGTGTCGCTTGATGAGGTTAAGAAGTTGGCGGCGCTGTTGTTATTAACATGGTTGTCCTGTTTATGATCGTTGCTAGAATGCACTTTGGAAGTTGGTAGGTGTGTGTCTAAGCGACAGGGTTCGATCCCTGACGAGCAGGTGGTCGGGCTGCCGGTCAAGTGGTAAACCCTGTCGACGGAAGTGAGAACAGCCGGTGTGTTCAGAATGTCACAGACAAAATTATCTGTTTGTATACAGGCGTTTGTCTGATGCGGGTGGTAACTGGCAGTGAATAGATGCTCGTCGGTGTGACAGTCTGTGTCGTTGTCTTCTTCTTTAATATTGTCGCTGTTGTTGTTGTTGTTATTGACCTCTCCCTTGTTGTTGTTGTTGTTGACCTCTCCCTTGTTATTGTTGCTTCTGACCTCTCCCTTGTTGCTGTGGTTATTGATCTCGTCCTTGTTGTTTTCATTGACCTCTTCATTGTTGTTGTTGCTGACCCCCACCTTGTTGCTTTTGTTGTTGCTGTTGTTGTTGTTGCTGTTGCCATTGCTGTATCCTTTTTTGCAATCGTCGTCCTCTCTCCTGTTGTTGTTGTAGTCATTGACGTCGCCCTTGTTGGTGTAATTGTTTTTACTCTTTTCTACTTTGACGCAGTTGGTGTTATTGTCCTTTCCTTTCATGTTGATGTTTGTGTTGTTGTCACTGATCTCTCCATTGTTGTTGTTGCAGTTGTTGTCATGACCACCGATGTAGAATGCACTTCTAAGTATATTCCCTTTGCGGGAGCCAACGCGCCAATACGTTAGCACAGTCCCGGCTGATTTAGCACTTCGCAAGCTATGACTTTCAGTGATGAGATTTACCCACCTTTGATTCTCCGTGCACGTACTTCGTGAATTAGGGGTTGCGAAATAGTTAGATGCTTCGCTTATACGACACTGTTGATTTTCCGGATCTTGCGAATTCCTGGTTGTAATCTTACGGCATGCTTCGCTATTACAGCGTTGTTTATTTGCCTCATGCCCTTGTGAATCAGTGGTTGTAAGTTTATCACATGCTTCTCTTGTACAGTGCTGCTGATTCTCCACACCTTGTGCTTGTGAAACAGTAATTGTAACATTATGACACTCTTGGCTTTCATGGTACTGTTGGTTTTCAAAGTAAGGTCTTTGTGAATTATTATATGCTTCGTTTGTGTGCCACGGTTGATTTTCAATGTAAGGACTTCGTGAAATATCATTTGCTTCGTTTGTGTGCCGCTGTTGATATTCCGTGTATGGACTTTGTGAATTATATGCTTTGTCATCATGGAACGGTTGACTCTCTATTTCTTGTTCTTGTAAATCGGTAGGTGCCATATTCTTACACACGTGAGCTACGTGCGACAGTGAAGGATATGGCGACTTATAAGTTTGTTGACCACCTATGCTCCACTGGGAGACAAAAGGAAGAAGAGGAATATGCAGTGGACTATCCGTATCTTTCTCTTGTTGGTCACTGGTAAACACAATATGATAGTCTTCATTCACACAACACTGTTGATTCTCTGTGTTTTGTTCTGGTGAATCAGTCGTAACATTTTGACACGACTGGCTTATACGACACAGTTGATTCTTGATGTGTAAACCTTGGATGTCATAGACCACAAAATTATCGCATAATACATTCGTATGATGTTGCCTATTGCCTATGTGCCGGCAGTGCGAGTCACTGGAAGTCGCCTTGTAACAATCGTCATTTATCTCTCGCTGGGTCTTCGCAGCCGGGTTATCTCTGAACACAATAAGGTAAAGTGACGTCAGTGAGCTTACAGTGATCTCTAGAAGCTTGCGGGGTATTGATCGTGTGCGCGAATGTTCTGAGAAACAGTTACCGCAGCACGTTTGAAGACATCTTGACCCCAGCTCCACCATATACCTAAACCAGGTCAACAAGAAGCGGGTTACAAGTCTGTAACCTTGACCCGTGAATGTCAGTCTGACCCCCGTAAGTCGGACAGGTGAGGTCAACACCGCTCGCGTAGGACAGGCCATAGTACAATCAAATGTTGCATTTACGTCATTGATGTTCCAAGCCACTCATGGGGTCAGGAACTGAATCAGCATTAAGTTTTCAGGTCTGTTTTCTTTAGACAAGCCGGTCGGCGCCAATAATGAAATGATTTACCGTTTGAACGTTTTGGGGCGGGTAGATACAATTCACACTCAGTGTATGCATCATCTGGGCTGATATGAGCTCACCCATAAGGTGCCAGCTTGGGATTCGTCTGGTTGTGCGAATAACGTGTCTGCCAGGGGCCAAGAAACTTTGAGTTTATTAGAGGATTATTAGAAAACCTTAGCTCCAGTGACAAACAACGTCAGGACAACGTTTACGTTCTCTTGTGTGGGGAACGACCTCAGGGAGTTTCCAGAACTGCAACGAGCTAGTGATACAAACGACGTGTTGTGTTTCTATGGCGTCGCATACACAATCAGTTATGTCACCAACGTTTGTGTGAATATAAAGAACAAGCTCTGTGTTGCGCACGTTTTGTATTTATATACTAACAAATCCTCGTGTCCTCTGAGTGTTGTATTCATACACAATCAGTCCCGTATCATCAGCGAGTTAACATTTATCATAAACTCAATCTGCTCTATATTATAGACGTATCGTACTTATATACTCAGTCAGCTCTCTGTTATCAGTTGTTTGTATTGATATACTTAACAGGCTCCGTGTCGTATTTAAACGTACTTACAGCCTTCTGTATTATCACAAACCTCCTTTATTTATATTTATACAACCAACCCCTTGTCAGCTGTGAATTCTATTGATAAATGCACACAGCTCCTGTTTACCACTGTGTATTTATAAATACAACAAGGTAACTATTTCCGGCTCTACTAGTTCGTTGACATCAAGATAGTACACACAAGTTTCTTGAACAAACTATCCTTTATTTACACTGTCATTCTCACCAACCAAATGCTTCCACTTCCCTTAAAAAAAACTAGGTCGAGTCTTCTAATGTTGCCTGGCACTGTCTGGGCTACAAGCTTACTAGCGAATCTCCGAGCGACAGTTGTATCTTTGTTGCAGAAGAACTTCACTGACAATCAATTGGTACACGGCCAAAATGTTGACATTGAATGGTTACAACATGGCGTGAATAGGCGCTACATCACGGTGCTAAATGGTGCTCAATTTTGTGTATATCTCTTTGAGTATTGAGTTGAGAAAAATTGACAGAATTGACATCACAGCACTCGGGCATTCCCATGCATGCTTCGTCCTCATCTTCTGCAGCCAGCGCAGAGTTCCAATACAGATGATACCGGTCACAATCTGGTTAAATGTCCGTCTTGCCTTTCCTCTGAGTGTAGTCAGCCGGTCAGACCTTCTGGTTACACTACCCAGGTGCCTCATTCTCTTCAGGCCATGCGGATTGCATTTGGAATGTTTTTTCGAGTGTGACCAACGTGTTGGTGTGAATTGTAGATTCAGAATATGGCGCGAGCCTGTCGTGCAGTGTTGTGGTGCCCGTATGTGATTAAAATTGATCGCGTGGGCAACTGCTGATCTGTTGGCGACTTCTGCTACCATCAATGATGAACTGCAATTCTAATACTGTGATAAACATTCTGTGTGTTTTTCGTTGGCACAGGAGCGGAGCAAAGATGGGATGACCCGTTTGCTATGAAGCTGAAACTAAGACTACCAGACTACCAGGCCATGATAATCTTCTTTTTCTTCAGATTCCGTTGCTTGTTCCAAAAGAGCCTTGACCACATCTGCCTTGTCATGTGTGCCACGTCCCACTGTGGCTTTTTATAAGGCCATCCAGATCAATGGAGAATTCCCGTTTTTTTGCAGATCCTAGGGGCTAGTGTGTGTTCACTATGTTCATCGAGTAGATTTATACACAAATTAAACTAGTTTCAATAATTTGCAAGACTTTAAAAAAAATTAATTATCATTTGTTAAGATAAATTAGTGTGCTATTAGAAAATATAATTAAAATGGGAGAAAATAATACATAGCATGCTAATTTATCTTCAAAGGGATAAATATTTAACAGAAGGGAAAAAAAAAACATGTTGTAAAAATATGGGATGCTTTTCCCATATGCCAGATGCGCCTAAAAGCGTGAAGAAGGATCTTTTTGAATACATACCTGGGAGAAGATGTATGGACAGGGCAGGTATGCTAACTGTGCTGTTTCCAGAGAGGTTGAGACAACAGAGTCAGAGGGGACAAACCGCCTGTTGGAAAGGGATGTAGCGGACGGCAAGCTTGCAGAAACAGAAATGCGAATCATTGCCTACTAGGTTTGAGGTTTGAGGTTTAAACAACGGATCAACATCATGGCACACGGGTAGTAACCCATAAGTACTCCGTTTGAGGTTTGAGGTTTAAACAACGGATCAACATCATGGCACACGGGTAGTAACCCATAAGTGCTCCGTTTGAGGTTTGAGGTTTAAACAACGGATCAACATCATGGCACACGGGTAGTAACCCATAAGTGCTCCGTTTGAGGTTTGAGGTTTAAACAACGGATCAACATCATGGCACACGGGTAGTAACTGTCGCATAACAGCATCAACTCCCCTACCACAATAGACTGGCCCACAGTCTGAACACCCCCATATTATTTGGTGTATCTATGATCTCGGATAGTCCGTCCTTAGATATATAGTTAGTTTGTTGTTGGGGAGTCCAGCTGTGAGAAACCTATATAAATCGCTCCTGGATTGATCCTTCTTGGCGTATGGTGTCAATATGTACGATAAGACACATTTTCTGCGCCTGTTCAAGCTTAATAGTTTGACCGCTTCACTGTGTGCTTGAGCCGTATCCTCGCTCCAACTGTCGTAGTTAGGCACTTCTTCTTAATCCGTTTAAGTAGTTTGATGTGTTTCAGCTCTGCGGCAACTTGACCGTTAATAAAGCATCGTTGTTCTCTTTATTCGTTTGCATGGGATGTTTGAAGATCCAGCATGTGTCCATGTGGTAGTCCAGCTAATTGGCAACTGGGGAGAAACCAACTCGTATTGACCTGCCATTGTCCGCTATACCAGGCTATTTGTGAAGCCGACGTCAACACGTCTCCATGAAGGATTGGGTGTCTTTCGATCGATCCCTGGGGAGAATCATCGTCGTCCAGAGACGCTCCGAGAAATTATACGTTATAGAGACTCTGGCTCTCCTGTAAATTACGGCCGGTAGACAACAGTAGACGGCCGGTTAGTCGGAGTTCTGTCCATTGGCTACAGTGCAATTACGGAGTGGAAAAGGCACGAATCACAACACAAAGTGACGTCGACATGGCTGCTAGACCTAGAACACGTGCCGCGACTCACATTAGCGACCACGTTCTTGCGACGCACGACTTTGTGGCCGTAGATGTGACACCTCCGGATCTGTATGCCTTAATGAGCGATAAGCTTGCGTGGTTGCGGTGGCTAGCTGAGCATAGATTTATAAAGAACATGCAGGTATGTGGCTCGTTACCCAAACCCTAACTCTAACCCAAACCGTAACCGTATGATTATAGCAGGGCAGTGCACGCTGTCTATCGCCAACACACAGTAGTTATGTCAATTGTTTCGTTCCCTCCTTTTCCACTCCGTAATTGCACTGTAGCCAAGGGACAGAACTCCGACTAACCGGCCGTCTACTGTTCTCTACCGGCCGTTATTGACAGGAGAGCCGAGACTCTATTCGACACTGAGGAGTTGCAGGATCTGGAGCAGATAAGTCGTTAGAGCTAAGGAACACTTTGGCATCAGTCTCTACTCTCCGAACAATGATGGGTCAGGAAATGGCTGAGGCAACATAAGGAGACCCATTCTCTAGTCTCAATTCTTCGAAGACTTGAACCATCATTCTGGTTCTCTGTGTTTCTTATTTCGTCTTCCTTTATATCAGTGAAATTATTACATAATGTTTCTTGTTCACAAGGTTTCTTATTCTTGAAAAATTGTCACGTTACAATCATTTGTCACTGTCAGAAGTGTATTCATGTCTTGTCAGACTCACTGTTGTTTATATATTTGACTGTGTTAACGTTGTTTACTAGTCTGGTGGCAAAACTAGTAATGAGGACGTCTGGCCGAGTAGTACTCAAGAGTTTATTTTAACCCTGAGGGGTCAAAGCTCGTGTCACCTCATTCCTGAAATAAGCTGAATGGAAGTTTGAACCGAGGGCTGGGCCTCTAGACAAACAAGAGCCACCATTCAGAACACCACTGTCTCAGAGCACCTGAGGGTTATGGGAAAGTAATCCAGAAGTAAAGGTGCGGCACAAAACTGCCATACGACAGTAACCCATAAGTGCCCCGTTTGAGGTTTGAGGTTTAAACAACGGATCAACATCATGGCACACGGGTAGTAACCCATAAGTGCTCCGTTTGAGGTTTGAGAATTAAACAGCGGATCAACATCATGGCACACGGATAGTAACCCATAAGTGCCCCGTTTGAGGTTTCATGTTTAAACTGCATATCAACATCATGGCACACGGGTAGTAATCAATAAGTACAGTGGAACCTCGCTTAACGAGCATAATTCGTTCCAGAATCATACTCGTTAAGCGAAACGCTCGTTGTGCGAAACAATTTTTCTCATATAAAAATAATGTAAAATATGATAATGCGTTTCATGTCGAAAAAATACTCACAAAATGCTTTGCATAACGTTTATTCAAAGACAATTATATACATATTGTTAAGGATAGTGAATCATCTTCATCTTTTCTTCAAACGCAGAACGAACCCACCTGGAATGCGAGTTCGATTTGCAGAAAAAAAATGTCGAAATAGTTATGATTCACAGCTAATTATTTATTTCTTTTTACTAGAAGGATGCCCAGAGACATTTGTGTTTGCCGACGCTTCAAAATTTGGCGAAAATGCTGCACATCATTTTCATTAAATAAATTTGCAACGCGCATAGCAACTTCCTTATTAGGGTGATGCTTCTCAATGTAAAATGCAACAGTTTGCCATGCTTTCAGCATTTCTCTTTTTTTTTTTTGCCAGAAGATTGTTGCTTTTCTGTTGCCTCCTCTTCCTCATCCTCTGACAAACTTTCCCCCAAAACTTCTTGCTGTGGAACACAATGCAACTCCATAAGCTCTTCGGTGGTCAGCTCTTGGCTGTGCTCTTCCACAAGCTCTTCGATATCACTGTTATCCACCTCCAATCCCATGATAGTGGCCAAAGACAGAATCTCGTTGACTATAGGTTCCGCAGGTACTGTCTCGAACCCCTCAATGTCACAAATCGACAACGCTTTCCGGCCAAAGCTTCTTCCCAGCAGAAGTTAGGGCTCTCTTGGTAACCTCCCCCCCCCCCCCTCTTTTAATCGATTATCTTGAGGCAGGCAACGATGTGGAAATTGTTTTTCCAAAACTCTTTGAGAGTGAGGTTTGCCCCTTCAGTCACATGAAAATAATGCTCGAAGAGTGCTTTAGTGTAGAGCTTCTTAAAGTTAGAAATAACTTGCTGGTCCATGAGCTGGAGTAACGGAGTGGTGTTGGGAGGCAGAAATTGGATCTTAACGAACTTAAATTCTTCAGAGAGGTCATCTTGTAGGCCTGGAGGAATCATGTACATATATCACAGTATAACACAAGTTTGAGAAAATGTGTGATCACAAGCGACACTACGATGTTACTGGAACGATTGCTAAAGACAAACTAATGTAAAATGCGCACAATTCGGGACTTTTACTCTCCTCGCCACTCGTTATGCGAAACGTCATTTTATTTTACAATTTGTTTTGCTCGTTATTCGAATTTACTCGTTATGAGAGGTGCTCGTAAAGCGGGGTTCTACTGTACTCCGTTTTTCTTCTAACTCAAATCTGAGTCCGAAGTAGCTCGTCACATTGTACAAGCTCTGTAGCACCGGCGAGGATCTGAAATACTGTGGGTATATTTTTCACTCCACATTTTGCCCGGGCAGTGCTGTTAGGCTATTTTTGTTTTCTAACTGCCAAGGGATTTTTTTACATGCGCAACAATACACACGGGGTTCCGTTCTCACTACCCAGAGATCGGGAAGGTGGGGGGGGGGGGGAATTACTAGAAATCAGTGTCCACGTGAAAAAAATCCCAGCCTTTACCGGGGATTGAACCCGGAACCTCCAGCACACCTACATCTTAGATGGTCTAAGCATCGAGGAGAACTGGCTAATAAACAGCATCCTGTCCCGAAAGCTAGCGTATTTTGGCTAAGTTAAATGTCGCGGTGGCCTGGAAACAACAACGATAGAGGGTACAGTTTTCCCCCAAAACGAGGTACAGGCAGATTGCCTGCGAAGGTGGACACAAGACACTGTTGATACATTGGTCATGAAAGAACACAGGGTAGATGAACTGGCTAGAAGAAGAAACACTTTCAGACGCGCCGTAACGAGAATAACGTTCTGTAAAGGACCTTTTGATTGGCGATGTCTATCATGTGTAGCGTCGCTTTGTATTGGCCGCCCACTTTGTATTTGACCTCCTTGATTCATCTTATCAGGAACTCGGGGTACTGGAATATATTGACTTGGAATCCGTAACGGGAAATGATAAGTTTAAGGGAGCAAGATATCACGTCAGAGAGTAATCAAACAGCACAAGCCGGGTTTCTAAGGAAATAATAAGTTTAAAAAAAAACATTTCCAAAGTCATAGGGTAAGAACATAATTTTATCAAGGAAGTGTATATAGGGATTGAATAGGGCGAGGTCACAAGGTGAGGCCAGAAATAGAAGCACGAAACCTGTTTCCTTCTCCTCGTCACATGAAAAGGGTGAGAGGTGACTAAGTAGTCTATTAACAGGACGTCCAGATAGATTTCTGATTTCTACTACGGTTGAATAGGTGCATTCGATGGCAGTTCTAAATATCACTGCTGACACAGCCATGTGTGCAGTCAATCGCCAGTTATGTACCTAATACTGTGGAAGGAGTGTTGAAATGAGTTCAGTTATTCAAGAACCGACATCACAGCACTCGGGGCATTTCCATAAGCGCTCCGTCCCCATCTTCGGCAGCCAGCGCAGAGTTCCAATACTAATGGTGCCAGTAGCATTCTGATTATATGTCTACTAAGTGAGTGGGTGGGTGTGTGTGCATGCATTTTACCACCCATGTTTTGTGATTTTCCTTTTTTTTCTCCATCTTTTTTGTATTCATAATATACACATTATCATATGAATATAACATGCTTATTAATAAAATACAGCTGCAGTGTGAAAGACGGGTGTTTGGAAGGGCCGAATGTAAGACGGGCCTGCGTGCCCAATTTTTGCCCCTTTGAAAATAAAGTTCCTTCGTTCGTTCTCTAACCAGCGGACAGCTGCTGTGACCGCCTCCACCTCTATCCTTAATCTGGATTTTCTGGTATCATTTGCTAGACTCTCCTGCACCAAACGTCGGCCATTAGCTTTTACTTTGAACCTTCGAGCACTTCGTTTGTCTCCTGACGGCACGAGTGTAAAATTACACAACTTTTTTTAAATATGCTGCCCCATGTTTAATCTTTCAGTACCAGGGAAAGCACAGTACGTTCATTAATGACTCTTCATAAAGTAAATCTTTCTTTAATTGATTCTGGCGAATTCTTCTGTTATGCTGTCTCACCTATTGCTACATCTTTTATAGTGCAGATCACTTATGGCGATCTCTAATGTCGTGAATTTATGTGGTGAAGAACAATTTGTTTACCCAGGAATTTTTTCTGGCTTGCATTCTTATCTATATAAGATGAATTTCTGATAAGAATAATAATTTCTTGGGTCCCTGGACGATTAATTAACAGGCCGAACAATTTATGAGGTCTCGGAGATGTAGTTTTATATAAGAATCATTATAATTCCTAAGGCAGCTAGAAAGAGCACCCCAGATGTTCTAAAAAAGGCGAGTGCTCGAAGACAACTTATTCCAAGCATCAGAAAGAGGCAATTAAAATTTGGTGGTGACGTTATGAGTAAAGAAAACCGGAACATGTAGTGACCACTGGACAGGTATGCGGAAAGAGAGACAGAAAGCGCCAGAAAATGTTTGAGTTTTTGCGTGTGTCCGGCATGGAGGGGTTGCAACAAACGAACTGATACATACAGTTGCAGATCACAGATTGTGGAGAGGCATGATCGCCCACAGTTTGGCAAGGCACTTGAGGATGATGATCACTATATTCTAAAGACGTATGGTTCATTTCTACAAGACTGGTAATCTTAGTTTCAGCATTATAGCAAACGGGTCACCCCATAGTTGCTCTGCTCCTGTACCAACGAAAGACAAACAGAATGTTTATCACAGTCCCTTGTGGAAAGATCGACAGACTGCTGTCTCAGCATATGCACTAGCATACATACGCATTAAAAGCATACGGTAGCCATCCAAAGTGCTAACACAAACAGTCCGACATCAGAAATGCAGTTCACCATGGAAGCATACGGTAGCCATCCAAAGTGCTAACACAAACAGTCCGACATCAGAAATGCAGTTCACCATGGATGGTAGCAGAAGTCACCAAAAGATCAGCAGTTGCACACGCAATCAATTTTAATCACATAATGGCACCACCAATATTGCGACAACAGGCATCGCACCATTTTCTGAATCTACAATTCACATCACCACGTTGGTCACAGTCGAAAAACATTCCAAATGAAATCTGCAGCTCACAGTGTCACACCATGCACTCAACTCAGAAGCTGGGTGACGAAACTATATCCTTTCAGTCTACAAATGGAGCAAAAATGCAACAGCCACCGTCTGGCAAAAGCAACAAATTTGCCGCGGCTCAAAACAGTGACCGTGCCTAGGGTCCATGAGGCTCTACAAGACTAAAATAATGCTTGCTGTAGGTTACAAAAACTAAACAAAATTAAGAGAGTTAATAGCTGGTGCAAATCAGTACTGTTTGGACCGAAAGCACGGAGAACTAAGGCAATTACTACAGTAATAAACTACACACATTCATTAACTGGTGCCTGCACTGAATGGGAATTAAATGGTATAATAGAATCACTAATGTAGAGCTTTGGGAGAGAACTAAACAAGTTGCAGTGGACCAAGAGGTGAAGAAAAGACGCTGGCCACACGCTGAGAAAACATGATTTGATTTGATTTAAGAACCGACATCACAGCACTCAGGGCATTTCCATAAGCGCTCCGCCCCCATCTTCAGCAGCCAGCGAAGAGTTCCGATACTAATGGTGCCAGTAGCATTCTGATTAAACGTCCGTCTTGCCTTTCCTCTGAGCCTCGAGCATCTGCCAGAACCTCTCGTCACTCCCCGCTGCATCAATCTCAGCAGACTGTGGTGATCCATCTGCTTCTTGTGCAGAGTCAGCCAGTCTGTCCGCCTGTTCATTTCCCAACACACAGGCGTTCGCCGGTGAAAAAAACCAGACAATACTCCTCACCCGTGTCCTCCGCAGAAAAGCATGCCACTCTGCACGAAGCATACCTGTTCTGATCTTCCTCAGCATGCTTTTTGAATCAGTTACAATCATGATGTGTGTGTGTGTCGTGTTCTCTAGCCAGTGGAAAGCTGCAGTGACCGCCTCCACCTCCATTCTTCAGCTGGAAGTTGTGGTATCATATGCCATATGATAGGCTCTCCCGCACCAAACGTCAACCATTAACTTTTGCTAAGAAGCCCCAAGCACTTCTTTTGCCTCTTGACACTGAACCGTCTGTGTAAATGATCAAATCCTCTGAGCGAGCATTATCTTGAATTAATTGCTGAATTTCCACCTCTGTGGCACCTGCTGGCCAGTCTCTGCATTGCTGGCTCAGCGTGATTATGACTCTACACAAGTCTGACTGTTCAGGTGACCCACTCTTCTCCTCGCCAACTGTTCTCAAGGATGCAAACATGTTTGATTGTGTCTTCTGCCTGAGCCATCCAAGACCTCCATCTTATCAGCTGCTGACCCTTAACTGCACCCTGAGAACAATATAACTAGAATGTCATTGCACTGGAAATGACGGAAGACCAAAAGAGACACACAGATGGCAGCTACAGAGTGAAGTTAAAAAGATGGGAAGGACATGGGGAGAGCTGAATCCGATAGCGAAGGATACTTTGGCTTGGCATGAGTTGGTTGAGTGCCTATGCTCCATTAGTGGTTAGAAAGGCAGAAGAAGAAGAAGCAATGAAGACCATCCTTAGGATGTTTAATTGTGCCCCCGACTAAAAAACTTAATCACCTTACCCGATGTTGTAACCACTCGGCCAGCCACTCCTCATACTAATGAACTAACAAAAAAAACAAAAAAATAATTCATATGATTTAACCGGAGGACACACAACAACAATTACGTAAGTCAACAATGTGGTTTATTCAAGTATGCAAACATTTTATATGATTTAAAAACAAAATCATTAAATATACAGGCTGTCCTCATAGTGTGCCAGTTCAATCAGATGGTTACTGGCACCACTGGAAATGGATCTCTGGGCTTTCTGCTGAAGATGGGGACAGAGCACTTATGGAAGTGGCTCCCCCCCCCCCCCCCCCCCACCCCCTTCCTGTCTGTCATGACACACTTGTTTTACCACAAACAAATCTTTACCGTCTCCTTCTGAGATAGATGACCTGCTGTTTTTTGTGTGAATGAATTTCTTGAAGTCATCTTCATAATTTCTTTTTCTTCAATTCTCTGGTGGCCTCTGAGGCGAATGGTCAAGCTTCTGCCTTAGGCCTTGAAGGTTGTAGGTTTGTTTTATAGGCTGTCTCCTTCAGTTCATGAGTGCAATTTTGAAGGAGATCCTTGGGAATCAGTGACTGAGCTAGGGAGTTCGTTCTTTGTGTGTGCAACCCTTTCAACAGGTAGCTAGCCTTTTCTACAGAGAGAGAGAGAGAGAGGGGAAAGAGAGAGGGGGAGAGAGAAGAGGGGGAGGGAGAGAGAGGGGAGAGAGAGGGAGAGAGAGAGAGTGAGAGAGAGGGGAGGGAGAGAGAGAGAGGGCGGAGAGAGAGTGAGAGAGAGGGGGGAGAGAGAGTGAGAGAGAGGGGGGAGAGAGAGAGAGAGAGAGAGGAAGAGAGAGGGAGGGAGGGGGGGAGAGAGAGAGAGAGAGAGAGAGAGAGAGAGAGAGAGAGAGAGAGAGAGAGAGAGAGAGAAAGAAAGAGAGACATGGGAAAAAACCTTGTGCAATGAAGTTGATACCCTGTTTTTGTTTCGTTTTTTAAATCTGCCCACTGTGTTCTGATCAATTTATAAAGTCTCATCTCCTATCTTGGTCTTCCTCTGGCTCCTTCCCTTCCAACTTTCATGTTCTCACAACAGATGTCAGGTATACCCAAAGAGCGTAGATTACACAATATCCATGTGGGTAATAAGTAGGGCTGTACCGAATATTCGCTTCGGGGCCGAATAGTGGACCCAATAACTATTCGGTATTCGGCCGAATAGTTGCGGTCGGGCCGAATACGAATAGTGGTTACCTCACAACCGTTTCTGGACTGGTGGAAAAAAAAACATCAAGACTTCCCACCTTGGTTTATACTGTGAAGCGTTATCTTTGTGCACCACCTACGAGCGTACCAAGCGCCCCTTTATTTCCATCTTGCATGTGTTGCGAGTATAGTGTTTTTAGGTGTGTTGCTGTAGAATCAAAATGCAACACTTAAAAATGTAAGAGGGGCAGAAAAGCAAGTGTTCTAGTGTTGTCGGCTTGATTTCTTTGAGTGGAGTGTCCTCTTTGTTGATTCTTTGAAGTAACCGGAGTTCGTCATCATTTATGGGTGTCGTATCTGTTCTTTCGCCGTCCCGTGGAAACGGCAGCGGCTGAATGTTTTGATCGACGTTCGGTTTCTTGATTGTCTTTGTTGTTTGATCTTCTGGCGTTGGCCGCCCGGCGTCTGGTTTCGTGAGTTCGCGGGGGGCTGGGCGACTTGTAAGGACGGCATTGTTTTCTTCGTCGGCGTTATTTTTGTTTTTGATGTTTCGCCTTGTGGGTTTTCATTTTGACTCTCTGTATTTGTCGTATTTTCCTGTTTAGTACAGCTGGAAATACCTTCAGTGAGACAAAAAGCTGGCCTAATGCTGACAACATGGAGCGAAGGTTTTTCATGGAGGTGTGTCAGCACACGAACTAATACGTGCTGCAGGAGATCGCAGATTGTGGCGAGGCATAATCGCCCATGCCAGCCGGCAAAGCACATGATGATGATGATTCACTATTCATATTCGGCCGAATAGTTGGTCCAGCTATTCGTATTCGGTACAGCCCTAGTAATAAGTTCTCTTCAGAAGCTCAAAGTCCTCTTCATTACACTCCTTAATCTGGCCTACAAACTCTTGGAGTCACCAATAAGGCAGACGTGGTTAGTGCCTTGTCGGGGAGCGGGTACAGTTCGGAGGAGCAGATTGATTACCACAGTCTGGTGAGATTAATGCAGCAGTGAGTGACGAGAGGTTCTGGCAGAAGCTCAAGGCTCAGAGGAAAGGGAAGACAGACATTTAATACAGAATGCTACTGGCACCATTAGTATCTGAACTCTTCGCTGGCTGTTGAAGATGGGGATGGAGTGCTTATGGAAATGCCCCAAGTGCTGTGATGTCGGTTCTTGAATCAAATCAAATAGAAAAAGAAGGCCAATCACGAAGATGAATGGAGGCAGGTGATATCTGCAGCACTGAATTTCAAGGGCTCAGAATGGCGAAAAAGATCTTTCCAGCTTCCAAAAGACTTCTCACTAATCTGTTGATTGTCTATGATTCACATCAATACGTTTGGAATGGTTCCATATAGGTCATAAGCACTCTCTTTCTCACCTTGACTGACAAAGACATACTGCATAGAATATTCTTCATTGTGAGACGATGCTTTTGCTTGAGCCTGTATATACTGAATTACACTGTCTGTCTTCACTTGCTGTGGTCAGAGAGCAGAGGTCAGTAGCTGGTTGAGTCGGATCAAGCCGGCCATGTGTAACCGTGGAAACATCTTTGCCAGGATAGGGATGGGAGGACATGCTGCAAGAGGAAAAGGTCACACCCACCATTAGGACTCAACCAAAGATATATAACTCTGGAAAAAATTACAACACAGTTACTTGTCCTTTATTTATATATTTAGTCGCTGAGTTTGTTTTAATATCCATCTTTATCTCCCCCCCCCCCCACCCATTCATCAATTTAGAATCCATTCACCCACCAATATATCTGTCTGTCTGTTTTCTATATCATCTATCAGTCTGTATATTCTGTTGTAGAGGGTCATATACAGTTTAGTCTGTCTGCATTCTTACTAATAGCCAAACTAGTTTATTCTATGTGTTTCAATCTAACTTAGGCACAGTCTTGTTCTGACCTTTAACTGTTCTTACGGCACAACACTTTTGTGTACACCGTTTGAAGAGCACACAAGTTCACTACTTCCATAGCACAACAGATGTATGTACACTATTTCTGTAGTGTGGCTTAGGCGTTGCAAATGTGCTTTGTAAGGTGCCGGGTTCGATCCCAGCTGCAGGCCTTGCGCTGGTTTTGTCAATGGTATCAAGAAGCCGATTATTCAGAAAGCAGTGGCAAATTACTGGGCGTAAATATGCCTAGAAAAACCACAACAGCCAAAAAAGTGCTCGGGGTGGTTCTGCAATGTCTCGTAGAGGATACATAACTTAACACTATCTCCACAACACAATAAATGTAAGTACATTATCTCCACAACACAACAGATGTAACTACATTGTCTCCACAAAACAACAGCTGTATGTACATTATCTCCACAACACAACAGCTGCATGTACATTATCTCCACAACACAACAGCTGCATGTACATTATCTCCACAACACAACAGCTGCATGTACATTATCTCCACAACACAACAGCTGTATGTACATTATCTCCACAACACAACAGCTGTATGTACATTATCTCCACAACACAACAGCTGCATGTACATTATCTCCACAACACAACAGCTGTATGTACATTATCTCCACAACACAACAGCTGCATGTACATTATCTCCACAACACAACAGCTGTTTGTACATTATCTCCACAACACAACAGCTGTATGTACATTATCTCCACAACACAACAGCTGCATGTACATTATCTCCACAACACCTGCATGTACATTATCTCCACAACACAACAGCTGTATGTACATTATCTCCACAACACAACAGCTGCATGTACATTATCTCCACAACACAACAGCTGTTTGTACATTATCTCCACAACACAACAGCTGTATGTACATTATCTCCACAACACAACAGCTCCATGTACATTATCTCCACAACACCTGCATGTACATTATCTCCACAACACAACAGCTGTATGTACATTATCTCCACAACACAACAGCTGCATGTACATTATCTCCACTGCACAATAGTAGCAGGTACACATTTCCACAGCACCATACTAATGCGTACACTGCCTCCATATAATGACAGTTCTGTATACACTATCCAAACAGCACAATACGTATCCATACACTGACTGTTTGTGCTAAACTATGCGAAGCGATCTACTGCAGTCTGATAAAAAAGCCAAGAAAAGTTGACAAAAATTACAATCATATCTCTGTCTCTCGCCAGATCTTCTACTTCATACCCAAGGGGGTCACTTATATCCTGTGCCCATCTTTATGCTGGTCGACCCCTGCCCCTCCGACCTGGCACCATGCCTTCTGCTGATATTTTTTCTATGAAAGTGACATATATACAGTCTGATCAAAAGGTCAAGAAATAACTCATGTAAGTCAGCCTCTCATTAGTTCTCCCACTTCATGCGCTTTATATGAGAAGAAAAGGGCCATCCAGGCTATTAGAAGTGAACAGAGTCTGGCCAGAGATGACTACCACTTACTTGACCGGCATGGGCAGGTCATTGTCATACGTCTCAGGACAGGACATAACAAACTTAACCAGCATATGCACAGGCTTCGTCTAAGTAGTTCACCTTTTTGCCCTTGTGGGCTATGTGTGCAGACTACAGAACATGTCCTGCAAGACTGTCCCTTGTTCAGCCCATTAAGAAAGGAATACTGGCCCAGTGAGTCACCACTGTACACAAAGTTGTATGGGACTAAAAATGAACTCATTAAAACAGTCAAGTTTATCACAAGAACCTGTCTGTCGGTGTAAATCAGAAAGTGAACACAAGAAGAAGAAGAAGAAGAATGCGCTTTATAAAAGAGTCACCTCTAGCCTATGCCCATCCTTGGGTTAGTCGACCCCTGCCCCTCCTTCCTGGCACTATACCTTCTGCTAATTTTTTTTCTCTATGAAAGTGAGATAACTTCACTCTGATCAAAAGCCAAGAAAGGTTAAGAAATTACACAATTAACTCTGCCTCTCGCCAGCTCTCCCACTCCATGCACTTCCTACCCAAGGAGTCACTCATATCCTGTGCCTATGTTTGGGATGATCGACCCCCGCTCCTCCTTCCTGGAACCATGCCTTCTGCTATTATTTTTTCCTATGAAAGTGACAAACTGTAGTCTAATCAAAATCCAAGAAAGGTTTAGAAATAATAAACACATGCTAAATGCAAGACTTCAACAAAACAATGTTTACTGTAACAACATACCCTGCTGTCCCCTGTCCCACAGCTGCATCCGGCTGGGGAAGGCAAACCACACCAGGTACTGGGACAGACAGCTGTCCAAGCTGTGGGACAGCGGCTGTCCGTGGTGAAGATAATGTCCCATGTTGTCCAGGTTTTCTGTTGCAATCAGAAGCAAACAGATCAAGGGATGTGAGAATTCTTGTCCAGCACATTAAAAAAAGTATCAGATTTTTCTTCTTTAAAAAATGACACTGGCCTCCAGGTTGATCCATTTAAAAATTACTAACATAAAATATCCTGGGAAGTCAAGTTGGCCGGCAAGATGTTGACCATATTACCCGCAAAGTGCTGACTGGCTTATAACATAACATAACATAACCCTGGACCCATTAGGGTCATAGAGGTGTATCGATGGAAGAACTAGCACATAAAACCCGCCATCTTTCTTTGTCTTCCGTTTTTTGAATAAGTGCACGATTACAAAGTCCTATCCATTTCCTAATGTTGCCCTCCTCTTCTTCGACTACCATCCGATGTTTCCTAAATGTTTCATGTCTTTGCATTCGAATCATGTCTCACCACGTGCCCGAACCAAGCTAGCTTGCTACAGATACCATAACAAACACTGTGCCCGGTATATATATCTCATTAAACATAGTAAAACTCAAATGACCTTTGTCATGTCATCGGTGCATTGAGCTCATGCTTCTAGATCCATATTTTTATATAAACCAACTGGGTGGGAGTCACCGTGGGGTAGCGGCTAGATACTCACGTGTGGATCCAAAGGTTAAAGGTTTGTTCCATGGTGGAGCCGGACTTTAAACAAAAAAGGAAATTGAATCCCAGATCGACCCAGCCTTGAGTGCGTACCGGGTGCAGTCCAGGGAAGTAAAGGCGGCTGGCGTGATCCTGAACACATCACCCATCTTGTGCTGGTTGGTCTATCAAAATATAGGTCTAGCCCTATATGCCCAAAGGCGTGGAAAAGGGACCTTGGCTTACTTATAAACCAACTGGAATTTGACAGGTGATAAGTTTAACATTGTGCAGGAGGCTCATCTTCTCATGTCATTTCCTGGCATCCATTTTGGGCTGGGTTGATTTGGAAGTTCAGGTAAATTGTATTTTTTTTTTAAATGCAAAGAACATCCACGTACCTGTATCAGCCAGAGAACAGGAAAACCACATGCCTGTGGCAATCAGAGAACAGGAAAACCACATACCTGTGACAATCAGAGAACAGGAAAACCACATACCTGTGGCAATCAGAGAACAGGAAAACCACATACCTGTGGCAATCAGAGAACAGGAAAACCACATGCCTGTGGCAATCAGAGAACAGGAAAACCACATACCTGTGACAATCAGAGAACAGGAAAACCACATGCCTGTGGCAATCAGAGAACAGGAAAACCACATGCCTGTGGCAATCAGAGAACAGGAAAACCACATGCCTGTGGCAATCAGAGAACAGGAAAACCACATGCCTGTGGCAATCAGAGAACAGGAAAACCACATGCCTGTGGCAATCAGAGAACAGGAAAACCACATGCCTGTGGCAATCAGAGAACAGGAAAACCACATGCCTGTATCAGCCAGAGAACAGGAAAACCACATGCCTGTGGCAATCAGAGAACAGGAAAACCACATACCTGTGGCAATCAGAGAACAGGAAAACCACATGCCTGTGGCAATCAGAGAACAGGAAAACCACATGCCTGTGGCAATCAGAGAACAGGAAAACCACATGCCTGTGGCAATCAGAGAACAGGAAAACCACATGCCTGTGGCAATCAGAGAACAGGAAAACCACATGCCTGTGGCAATCAGAGAACAGGAAAACCACATGCCTGTGGCAATCAGAGAACAGGAAAACCACATGCCTGTGGCAATCAGAGAACAGGAAAACCACATGCCTGTGGCAATCAGAGAACAGGAAAACCACATACCTGTGGCAATCAGAGAACAGGAAAACCACATACCTGTGGCAATCAGAGAACAGGAAAACCACATACCTGTGGCAATCAGAGAACAGGAAAACCACATGCCTGTGGCAATCAGAGAACAGGAAAACCACATGCCTGTGGCAATCAGAGAACAAGAAAACCACATACCTGTGGCAATCAGAGAACAGGAAAACCACATTCCTGTGGCAATCAGAGAACAGGAAAACCACATTCCTGTGGCAATCAGAGAACAGGAAAACCACATGCCTGTGGCAATCAGAGAACAGGAAAACCACATACCTGTGGCAATCAGAGAACAGGAAAACCACAGACCTGTGGCAATCAGAGAACAGGAAAACCACATGCCTGTGGCAATCAGAGAACAAGAAAACCACATACCTGTTGTGGCAATCAGAGAACAGGAAAACCACATGCCTGTGGCAATCAGAGAACAGGAAAACCACATGCCTGTGGCAATCAGAGACCATGAAAAATATACACATTTCACAATCAGACAAAGGGAAAACGACATTACTTAAGACAACCAAAGGGAAAACTACATACTATTGACGACCAGAAAATAGGAAAACCACATACCTTTGACAACAGGAAAACCCCAAATCTATGATAACCAGAGAGCATAAAATAAGCACATACCTGCGAGCCATTTATCCAGGAGTTGTTCTATCTGACAGCGAAGACTAAGAAGAAACTCTGCGTAGACTAGTCTGTCCTTGTCCGTGCCAGCGACTTGCAGTCTGTGACGACTCAGGTAGTAGTCCATGACTAGTCGCAACTGTTGTATACCCAGTGTGCCGCTGCTGTGGGAAAACTGTTGGCTTATCTGGGGAGAGAGGACATTCAAGTAATTTGTTGGTTTTTCTGTGGGTGAGAGGACATTCAGGTAATTTGTTGGCTTTTCTGTGGGTGAGAGGACATTCAGGTAATTTGTTGGCTTTTCTGTGGGTGAGAGGACATTCAGTTAATTTGTCTGCTTTTCTGTGGGTGAGAGGACATTCAGGTAATTAGTGGGTTTATTTGTGGGTGAGAGGACATACAGGTAATTTGTAGATTTAGCTGCGGGTGAGAGGACATTCAGGTAATTTGTGGATTTATCTGCGGGTGAGAGGACATTCAGGTAATTCGTGGGTTTATCTGTGGGTGAGAGGACATACATTTAATTTGTTGGTGAAAGGACATTTAGGTAATTTGTTGGTTTATTTGTGGGTTAGAGGACATTAGGTGAATCTCTAACTTATCTGCTGTGATTACAAGATGTTCAGACAATCTGTTGGCTTAATTTGTTGGGGGAAAAAAAGGGGGGGGGGAGGGAGGACATTTAACTTTACCAGAGACCTGAGGCCCTGAACCTAACTGTCCCCTATACCTGGGCTCCTGGGCACTAAAGCAGAAAAACCAACATGATATACACAAATATTAGTTACATGCAAACAAGTGGTTAGAATAAGATGAAACCTTGAGACACTGTAGAAAATAGTTTTAACTTTCATCCTTGAAATTCAGATCTGTATTTAGTGATACAAAATTCCTTGTCCAACCTTCATCACCACCTAGATCTCCCACATCAGCTGTTTGAGGGACATGCCCCCCTTTTCTTACTTTCAATCTTGCTCTAGATCTATGAGGTTCAAGATTCTCCTCATCATTCGAGCTCTCACAGTCTGTGTCACTTGAACTGGAAACATTCTTGCTGAAATTCTGACATCTCACAGACTGAATCAACTAAAGTACTGTTCAGATGTTGGAATGTGAAAAGCCTAGAGCTACTTTGCTTTCCTGTTGAATTGCCTGGTTCATCAGCCGCTTTACTGTGAATCTTCAGAATTTGTTCACGTTAAACCACATGAAGTCAATTCAAAAACATAAGGGCAGCCATTTGCAATGACTAACCATGAGGTCTGACCACGATTGGTTGGTTATTTTTAGTCAGTGATGCATTTTTTCAGGCAGTATGCAAAGTACTGAAAATTAGGAACAGCGTTTTTAGCGGCAGATTAGGAAATTACCCGAAAAGGGGTACCGAACTCGAGGCATTCCCATAAACTCTCTGTTCCCATCTTCAGCAGCTAGTACAAGTTCCAAAACCTAATGGTGCCGGTAGCAGTCTGATTATACGCCCCTTCTGCTTTTCCTCTGAGCGTCAAGTATCGGCCAGATCCCCTCGTCACTCCTCGCTGCGTCACTCTCACCAGACTGTGATGACCAATTTTCTGTTCCGAACTGTAACACCTGCTCCCATAAGGCCTTAACCATGTCTGTCTTATCCTTCATCAATAATCTACTAAGCTGTGAAGTGCCAGCCAATCTGTCCACCTGTACATGTCCTAACACACCGGCATACATTGGAGAAAACATCCAGACAATGCTCTTCACCCCTGAACACTCTGCATGAAGCCTGCCTGTCTTCATCTTCCTCAGCATGCTTTCTGAGTCACTTACATTCACAATGGCATGTGTGCACATGTGCATGCATGTGCCATGTTCTCTGGCCAGCGGACAATGTGACGATCTCCACCTCCATTCTTAAGCTGGATGTTGTGGTATCATATGCAGAGCTCTCCTGCACCAAAAGTCGCCTATTATTAGCTTTTGCAAGAACCACCAGGGACTTTTACCTCTCGACACTGAACCATTTGTATAAATAATCACATCGAATGAGTCAGCATTATCCTGAAATAATTTCCGTGTGTACCTTTGACATGTTGTAAAGTGACAAATAACAGCCCTGATAATACACTCGGGTGAAAATCAGCAATAATGTACTCAGCTGGAAATCGGCAAGACTAAGGTGAAAATTGTCCCAAAAAAGGAAGCCAAAAAAGTGAAAAATTGTCAAAAAGCTGCAATACGCAAACTGGGTTTAGGTGAAAATATGAGTGAAAATTGAAAAAAAAAAAAGGGGGGGGGGGGGGGGGGGGTGACTTCACTTAGATAAAAACTTAAGAAAAAAACTTGCACTTAAGTGAAAATGTCCAAAAGTCAACCCTTATTAGCTTTTGCTAAGAACCATCAGGCACTTTTGCCTCTTGACACTGAACCATTTGTATAAATAATCATATTACTTAAGCGAGCATTATCCTGAATTAATTGCCATGTGTTCCTCTGATATGTTGTAGAGTGACAAAAAACAACCCTGATAATGTGCATAAGTAAAAATAGGCAATACTGCACTTGGGCAAAAATCTGCACACACACACACAAAAAGGTATACTCAGGTAAAAATCACACACAAAAGCTGCCCTTAGGTGGAGTATGCCATAACTGGACGGGTGAAAATCACGAAAACTGCACTTTGGTGTAGATTCAATGATCTCTCTGCAGTCAGAAGTGATACAAGAATAGACCTACTGCCTACCAGAAAGCATGTCGTAAGAGTCGACTAATTGGTAGCTTTCTTTGAAGTCGGAGTGCATCTGCCCGAGAGACAAGGAACCAACAGTCTGCATTCAAGTGAATCAAATCTGTAAAACTGATGCACACGCAACACTCAGGTTCTGGAGCAGGACTGCAGTCCAGGTGTGGACGAACAACCAGAACTTTCTGCCAGAGTGTACAGCTGGTGAACCCGAAGAAGAAGAAGTGATACATTCATCTCCCTGCAGGTAGTAAACCCTTACCTCTGGCTGCAGGCAGGCAACACTTACATGTTTCAGTATAAAGTGTGGGCAGATAGCCTCAGCCTTCTCTTGTGACACACACTGGTAGATGAGAGAAAACAGCTCCTGTATCATAGAACCATCCTGGGGACAATGCAATATCCAAAATTATCCAGGGGGATAATTCAACCAACCCCTGGGCACAATACAGCATGCAACATTATCACAGAGACAAAACAACATGCAAAACTAACCTAGGGGATATCACAACATCCAATTTATTTGGAGTAGGGGGGGGGGGGGGAGGGGTGGCACATTACAACATCTAGTGTACATTTATTAGGAAGTAAAGAGTGACTTTTTCAAAGCATTGCCAATTGCACTGTCTGTGATGTGACTGGCGACCAGTCTGAGGTAATTAAGTGACTGGGTATTGTTTTGCATTGTTTGAAAAATCCCCCATCTAATTTCTTTAGCCAGAGTACTGACATGTGATTAACTTATTACAGTCCATGACATCTGGCAATCAAACATGTGCAATCAAACATGTGCAATCAAACATGTGCAATCAAGCATGTGCAATCAAACTATTGCCAGTTTCAGGCCCCAATGAGCAAAGGTTATAACATGGGAGACCCATGTGATGTGTAACAGCACAACAGGTTAATGAATAAGTTAATGTGTAGCCTTATTTTTGACTCCTCTGCATAAATAATTGTCTCCTTCTTGTCTCTACTCCTGCAATGCCTTGCAGTGTCAGGGCAGAAAGAGATCTCTGGAACGGGGACCTTCTGCTCACTTCATATAATGTACTTTTCAGTGTCTGACATTTCTGCCGTCCATTTTCTGCGTGGTCATTGACAGACAGACAATCAGACTGTTTGCATTTCATTAGAGTGTAGAAACAGAGCACCATGTAATGGCTCTGCATGTATAGAAGCCTCCTTGGATGGTGGGGGATGCTTATGTTCTGTCCCTGCCTTTTCTTGGGGGCTGACTAGCATTATGTGGCTTCTCCGGACCAGCCTTATGGGAAAAGAGGAAAGGGGGGGGGGGGGGGGGTGTGGGGGGGGGGGGGCAGGGAGGGGAGAACCACCAGTGACTTGGAAAAACAGAGATAACCACACAGTATGAGGTTTAGACGATGGATCAACATCATGGCACAAGGGGTAACCCATAAGTGCTCTGTTCTACTTCTGACAAGTCTGAGTCCGAAGAATCTCAGCTCAGTGCATGAACTCCGTAGCACCAGCAAGAATCCTCACTTTGGGTAGATTTTTTAACTCTAATTTTCCCAGGCAGCACTGTTAGGCTACTCTTTTAGATTTCCAACTGCCAAGGAATTTTTTTACGTGTGCAACAATAAACATGAGCAATTGATCTTACTACCCCAAATGATCTTACTACCCAGAGACCAGGGGAAATTACTAGAAGTCCACGTGAAAAAATCCCAGCCTTAACGGGAAGAGAACCGGGGACCTCCCAGCACTCGAGGCAGACACCACGCCGCCTCCTGACCACACAATAATGAGACTGCAATGTCCCAGGAAACTAACTGAGAAGATTAACCCAGGCACCCAATGTCTGCAGGAGTCAGATGTGTCGGACGAAAGGCGCAAATAGAGCAAGCAGGTTGAATGACCACAAAAGAAGAAAGGACCAAACAGGACAGAACATTAAAAAACAGGAGAAAAAGGGGGGGGGGGGGGGGGGGGGGGGGGTGACTGTAAGGCCTATGTGACATATAATGGCAGAACAGGATAATGATGATACCAGAAATAGTATGGATGTTGTAATGAAAACAATAGCAACAATAAACAACAGCAAAGCCGAAAGTCCCGATGAAACAATAAAAACAAAATTACAATAACAGACTGCAATAATGCTGTGCAGATACAACCTGTACTCACAGATTTGTTGTATTTGATGAAGTACTCAGCTAGACCAGTGATCCGGGCGTCAGATGTGAAGGATTTGATGAGGTCAGGCTGGGGATACCAACATCACACAGGGTGTACATTTCTTTTTCCATACACTAACAGGGTTTATAAGTCTATGTACCCCCGTGTGGGTTTCGGGGCCCTACTATGGGCCTACCCAAAAGCATGTCGTAAGACTCGACTAATTGGGAGCTTCCTTTGAAGTCGGAGTGCATCTGCCTGAGAGGCAAGGAACCAACAGTCTGCATTCAGATCTGTCAAACGGATGCACACGCAACATTCAGGTTCTGGAACAGGACTGCAGTCCAGAAGTGGACGAACAACCAGAACTTCCGCTGGAGTTTACAGCCGGTGAACGCGAAGAAGAAGAAGATTTGTCTATGTCTGTCCGTCCAATAGTTCCCCTGTATGTGTGTAGGGTTCGTGTCATAGTAGGTAGTTAGGGGGGGGGGGGGGGGTTTACACGGCAAAGAGTGGTCAAGCCATTTGTCCACGCTCTGAAGGTTGTGGGTTCATTTCACAGGTTTAAAGAGACCTATCAGGGTCATCACTGGTGCCATGGAGTTTGTGCTTTGGTTGACACTCTTGACAGCCGGCTAGCCATTTTGTGGTGAGACCAAGCCAAAAGGGATTATAACCGGTGCAATGAAGCCCGCCACCTTTACTTTCCAGGACTGCACCTGGTACCCACTCAAGGCTGAGTCGACCTGGGAGTCAAGGTCATTTCTAAAAAAAAGTCCACCTCTGTCAGGACGCAAACCCACAACCTTCCGATCCGTAGGCGGGCGTCAAACCGCCAGCACCATGGCGACTCCCTCAAAAAAAAAATGTGTAATTATGCTTAATCTCTTTTAGTTGTGCTCCAAATGTCACAGCCACATAAAACTGGTCTTATCAGCGCTTTATTGTTTTTGATCTTGGTGTTACGAGAGAGAGACTTTGACAGGAGCAGATGTTATAGGGCATCATCATCATCATCATGTGCCCTGCCGACTGCTGCAGGCATTCATGCATCTCCACAGATCTCGGTTCCTTGTCCTCTAGATCAGTTCCACCAATGATATTTTTTCATGCCATCATCGCAGTCCATCTGTTACCATTTCTCTCAGTCTGCCTCTCCCTCTTCTACTGTTGATCTTTCCAGTCGACAAAATACTCTCAAAAGCGCCCCCCCCCCTTCCCATAACCAAAGAACAGTTCTTGTCTTTTCCTTACAGCTGTATATATTGATCTGCTTTCATTAGTTTCCTTCAAGCAATCCTCATTAGTTACTCTAGCAGTCCAAGAGATTCTCAACAATCATCTGAAAAACCACATCTCTGTCACCTCCAAGTTCTTTATAATGTGCGCATTCACATTCCATGACTGACTGCCAAACAGCAATATAAGTTTTACATACAATTTTAGTACTCTCTTTCGGACATCCAAAGACAGCGACATGTTGCACAAGATGTTCTTCTTTCTGCGAAATGCAGCCTTAGCCTGGACTATTCTGTTCTTAATTGCTCACCTTCCATCTGACGTTATAACTGTACACAGACATTTTAATTTCTCAACTTGGATTACCTTTTTACCTTCTATTCTAATATCACACTGTGGTGGTATTCTTTTTCTTTCTTTTAAGGCACAGTATACTTTACTCAAACCATCTAATTTGTTGTTCTTTAATACCTTTGCTTCACTCTTATTTCATTACCCACTATGCCAGCATGGTGGGTAATGAACAGACATACAGATTGGCATCAGGTGGTGAATTGATTCATGACAAGGCAGATGTGGTCAAGGCTCTTTGGGAACAAGCAACAGAATCACTAGAGAAACAAGATTATTATGGGCTGGAGAGAATGAAGCACCTGGGTGTAACCAGAGGGTCTGGCCGGCTTACTACACTCAGAGGAAAGGCAAGACGGACATATAACCAGATTGTGACTGATACCATCAGTATTGAAACTCTGCGCTGGCTGCTGAAGATGAGGATGGAGCACACATGGGAATGCCCCGAGAGCTGTGATGTCAATTCTTGACTCAACACTAGTTTCAGCCCAAGTCTTTTTCTAGTTTCTTCCTTTTTTAATTTAGCTCTTTTTGTTACTCTGGCAGCTTTCTTAAGACATGCCACCTCTGTCGTCATGAGTGTCAATTCACTAGTTGTTGCAAGGGTCCATGATACTTCTTCTTCTGCACTTCTTCACACTCACCCACAACAAAATCTGGAAGAAAAGTTCTGGCTGTTTGTCCAGTTCTGGATTTTGGTCTTGTTTCAGAATTTGAGTTTTGTGTGCACATATGTTCTACTGATCTGACTTGTGTGCAAACTGTTAGTTCCTCGTCTCTAAGGCAGAGCCACTCCTACTTCAAAGAAAACACCCCTAATTGCTAAAAAGTTGTAACTGCGATTATACGACGTGTTTGTATGTGTGGGTGACATAAATATATAATGTACCAGTTTAATAAACTTACTGGTATTATTACATAACTACACTACGATCTGCTATAGAAAGATTCTCAGAACATCTTGGACAAAAAAGATGAGAAATTTTGACATCTTAAAAGATCTGAACATTAAGGAAGATTGGCTAATAAACAGCATCCTTTCTCAAAAGCTGAAATATTTTGGTCATATCAAGCGCCACGACGAATTGGAAAAAATTATAGCAGAAGGCATGGTACCAGGAAGAAGGGGCAGGGGCCGACCGACACGAAGATGGGCACAGGATATAAGTGACTCCTTGAGTGTGAAAGTTCATGAGGCGGGAGAACTGGCGAGAGATCAAGTTTCTTGCAGGCAGACTGTGATGAGAGCCACGTTCTGCAAAGGACCTGCTACATGATGATGATGACACTACGATGTACAGGTCGACCCAGCCTTATTGGGTAAAACTCTTTGACCAATACTCCTGAATGTGTGGAAAAGAGCCCTTTTACACAATGATGTAGTTCCAAGTTAGAGGTTAGAGAATCGACTTCTATGCACCGGGTTTGATCTCATACAGCTCCGTCTATCTCAGCAGAACAGCTAGCATCCTGCCAAGAGCCCCGCACAAAGCATGAACTCTGTAGCTCATGCGATGATCCTTGGGAATCTCCGTAAAAAATGCACGTGTGAACCAAATGACACAGCCGTGAAACGAACCCCCCCCCCCCCCTCCCCCACCTTTAGAGCTGAAGGCAAATGGCTTGACCACTTCACAATGGATAAAGAATTTTAAGTATGGAAAAACAAGCGAAATATGCGTCACATACCTGACACACAAAATGACAAGAGCTGTCGGCCATCAGGGACTTTGCCAAGGTACTCCTGTATCCCTGGTAAAAGGAAAAACCAAAAAATGTGATTTCTGATCTGATCTAGGGATATCAGACATTAAAAGACCAGCATGATATTATTATATTATAAAAGAACCACTTTTATAGCTTTCACAGTAGTACAAATGTTGCACCGTGGAAGAGACTGGAAAGGGGGAGGGAGGTGGGGGGGGGGGGGGTGGGGGCTTCACCACAGTGGAAACAGTTCAACCAACTTTCAACGTGTACAGTTCAACCAACTTCCATCTTAGGGAAAACACAAACTGACTGTTTATTATGACATTACTGTGTGTGTTATAAAAGTAAATGAATCTATGACAATCAATATGGCAGTGTGTCATCACAGGTATGGTTAGATCAATGACAGTTCCAGAAAATTACTGTCCTAGGCATGGTACTGTCATACATCTTAGGCATGGCACTGTCATATGTCCTGGGCATGGTGCTGTCATATGTCCTGGGCATGGTACTGTCATACATCTTAGGCATGGCACTGTCATATGTCCTGGGCATGGTGCTGTCATATGTCCTGGGCATGATGCTGTCATATGTCCTGGGCATGGCACTGTCATATGTCCTGGGCATGGCACTGTCATATCCCCTAGGCATGGCGCTGCCATATGTCCCGGGCATGGCGCTATCATATGTCCTGGACATGGCGCTGTCATATGTCCTGGACATGGCGCTGTCATATGTCCTGGGCTTTGCGCTGTCATATGTCCCGGACATGATGCTGTCATATGTCCTGGGCATGGTGCTGTCATATGTCCCAGGCATGGTGCTGTCATATGTCCCGGGCATAGTGCTGTCATATGTCCCGGGCATGGCGCTTTCCTAAATCCTGGGCATGACGCTGTCATATGTCCCGGGCATGGCGCTATCATATGTCCCAGGCATGGTGCTGTCATATGTCCTGGGCAGGGTGCTGTCCCAGATCCTTAGCATGGCATTGTCATATGTCTTGGGCATGGCGCTGTCATATGTCCCTGGTCTCGGGTGTATACTGTCATATGTTCTATGCACAGTACTGTCATATATCCTAGGCACAGTACTGTCATAAGTCCTGGGTAGAGTACTGTCGTGACTGACTTCTGGTAAAACATGATAGTCTTCTTTTGGTACTTAGCTAAGAGTCTTTATATAGTGTGGGTAACATCCAGACAAAAACCAGATCAGACAGCCCACAGACAGTGATGTCATGTGTCTTACAGTACCTTGGGATCCTCCATGTAAGACAGGTGACCCGCCCTCTGCTTCACACCTAACACACCACCCTTGTGGAGCAGCAGCCTGCAAGAAACAGATGTCAGCTCAAAGTCAGCATACACTATCAAGCAAATATACGGTAACATACAGGACATATACAAGGTCCAACAATTAAGTAATGAGACTAATTCCATAAAAATTAAAATCATTACAAACATAAACTGGGCGTCCAGGTCTAGGTGCATTGTTAATCATTTGTACACCACTTTTTAATGGTGAATGCCACCTGAAAATCTGTGCACCAGATAAACAATTATCCCCATACACTTGTCGCATCAATTCAACTGTCTCAACGGTACTTTTTCTGAGTTTTAAACATAATTTAATGTTAGCTTTTTGCTCCATGCTGATTTTGTAACAATGCACATCTAACTAGGTCAATAAAATGGTGTCTTGTTTGTCGCCTGCTTTTCAGGCGACAATGCAAAGTTGCCAGATCATAAATGAAGGCTGCCTCTTTGGATTCCATGCTTTGCTACACAGATGGCCCTTTTGTCTTGGTTGTAATATAATAAAATCAGTCTCATTACTTAATTGTCGGACCTTGTATCATAATCATGAAGCAGGTCCTTTGCAAAGCGTTGTTCTCATCACAGTCTGCCTGAAAGAGACTCTGTCTCTCGCCAGCTCTCCCACATTGTCCACTTTCCTACCCAAGGTGTCACTAATATATCTTCTGCATATCTTCGAGCTGGCTCCCCAGGTCAACTGAGCATAAAATGGGTGCCAGGTAATATCCTGGGAAGTAAAAGCAGCAAACATGATGGTGACCACATTACTCACACAGTGCCAACTAGTCACTAAAAATATAAGCCTAGTATCATGTGCCCAATGCACCACTTGCATAAAAAAGGCCCCTTGACGTTTACTTATGACAGATGGTTCACACGGCAACATAACGTCACCATAAGATTTTACGACTTGAGAATCAACACCATAGCATACCAGGTATACCCATAGATCATTGGTAACTTGCCTAGCTCGAGCACTGACAGTCTAAACCAGGGCTATTCAACAGGTGGTCCGCTGATAAACAAAGCACTTCAACAGGAAAGTGAAGTAGGTCTAGGTGTTTCAGTCCAACAGATGATCAATACTTTGGTTGATTTGTACTCTGAGGAGTCAGAATTTCATGAAGAGTACATTCCCAGTTGAAGTGACACAGTCAGTGAGAGCTCGAGTGATGAGGAGAATCTTAAAAAATTATAGATTTAAAACTAAATAGATAGTAAGAGAAGGGGGCGTGTCCCTCAAACAGCAACATCTGGTGCTCACTTTGTGAAACAAGGCTGATCCTGCTGGGTGGATTGGCAAACAAAGGTGGAATATTGGCGCTAGATGAAAGGTAAACCTATTTTCTACAATGTCTCCAAGTTTCATCTTATTCTAATCACTTGTTTGCAGGTAACTAATATTTGTGTATATCATGTTGGTTTTTTCATGTGAATGCCCAGGAGCTTAGGTATAGGGGGCAGTTAGGTTCAGGGCCTCAGGTCTGGTAGGGTTGAGATGCAGCGATCATCTATATTAATAAAAATCTTAATTTTCCGGTGTCGTTAGCTCTAAACTCGGAAACTACTGAACCGATTGCTTTCAAATTTGCATACAACGTTGCCTCTGACTCAAAGCGTTATTTTTTGTCATAAAATCGCACAAACCAGGAGCGATGTAACTTCAGCAACTGTCAAATCATTATTTGTTTCGTTGTCCGCCCGGATTTATTTTTAACAACGACCTGTACAGACAGTAGTTACCGTTTTGTGTTGTTGTTGTTGTTGTGACGGTGGTGATGGTAGTGGTAGCAGTAGTACTGGTACTCGATGGGTGATGTGGTAGCTGTTACACTGGCCACATTTACTTCTCAGTACAAATTAATGCTATCCATTTTTGTCTGGGTGGACACAGATGCCAAGCTTAATTTAACCTTTCACTGTGCAACACCGACCTTCACATTCTCATTATATACTTTTATTTCTACATGAGTATTCAGTAGCATAGTTAGTTGTAAGCATTTTGTTTTTTTACACGGGTGACAGGGGTTCAATTCCCCACTGGGTCATATAATTTTTTTTTTTTGGGGGGGGGAGGAGGGGATCTAACTGGATGGCTGCCACGTTTAGTTGTGGTTTATAGCTAGGCTGCAGTATCTATGCTTTTTTCCGTTCGATTTTGGGGTTTACAGCTAGCCTGCGATAGAGGCGACGTGATGCTTAATGTTCATGTCACGGGTAATATTCGTTCGCCCTTGAGAGGGCGGTTGGCACGTTGTGTTGTGGTTTACAGCTACGTTGCGACATTTGCGCCTTACACCCAAAGACATCTGATTTAAGTACAGTCCACATTAGCCTCCCCTCTCCCCCTGACGCTTCACTCGATCAAAAACTATTCGTTTATGACAGAAACTGTTAACTAAGAAGGCTTACGGTTAGTTTGGTCTTGGTCGACACCGATGCCAAGGTTAATTAAACATCGTCACTTCGGACAGGGAGAGATGACGAGTGCAGGTTTTTATTTCCGCTATTTGTGAGTATAGTGTACAATTTTTTTTATATCACAAAATATTACTGTGGGTTCCATCACCGGTTAGGTGATGGAGTTTTAAGTCGGGGACACACTTAACTAAACAGTCCATGGCGACAGCATGCGGCGCCAAATCCTCTGGCTACAACGACCTGTACAGACAGTAGTTACCGTTTTGTGTTGTTGTTGTTGTGACGGTGGTGATGGTAGTGGTAGCAGTAGTACTGGTACTCGATGGGTGATGTGGTAGCTGTTACACTGGCCACATTTACTTCTCAGTACAAATTAATGCTATCTATTTTTGTCTGGGTGGACACAGATGCCAAGCTTAATTTAACAATATTTCATCAGGCGATGACTTCCCCATACTTCATAGAGGATGATATGATTGTCACAGGGGGTGTGGGGGGATGTCGAGGGGAGTTGATGCCAGACCTGTAACTGAGAGAGCTTAAAACATTTTTTTTTACATTTCTCATTTCCTAACTATTTCTATTTTAACAATGTCACCGCATAATAATGTTTCAATTATTCGGAGAGGGAGATATAATTGGCAAGATGCTTGAGTCCTTGGTAGCGTAGTTGTCTATTTTGAGTGTTACGTGGGTGACTGGCGATCAATGCCCCGCTGGGTGATAAAAAAAATTTTTTTTTGTCTTTAAGCGCCGGGCATTTTTTGTTGTGGTTCGCAGCTAGGCTGCGATATCTACGCCTTCTTTCTGCTCGATTTGGGGGGTTTACAGCTAGCCTGCGATAGCAGTGACGAGATGTTGGTCATGTCATGGGTAATCTTTGTTCGCCTTTGAGAGGGTGGTTGGAACGTTGTGTTGTGGTTTACAGCTAGGCTGCGATATCGGACCCAAACTCTTCAGTCTTACGTAGTATATTTGTACGTATTCCGCCCTTCACGTGGTTGACCGGTGTTCAATTACCCACTGGGTGCTAATTTTTCTTTTTTCCTTAAGAGGGCTGTTGGCATGTTGTGTTGTGATTTACAGCTAGGCTGCGAAATCTGCACCTTTCGCCCAAAGACTTCAGATTTCAGTAAAGTCCGTGAGTGGCGCGGTGATTTATGTCACAGGCGTGAGGGAAAGTTAAGTCCAACATGATGTGTATAAGGAGATACTCCGTACGTCACTCGGGCGCCAGTCCTTCACTGTTCTGGTTGTATGGAACCTCAAGCAAGACCCCTGCAGCACGTCCTCGTCGTGCGCCACGGATAATGTCTCAAATGAGCATTAAAAGAGCTGTCAGGGGATCTCGGAGTTTGGCGGCCCCCAGAGGTGATGTGTCCTTGTGGCTCTCATCAGCCCGCCCACAAACGCATGGGTGAAAAAGGTTATCAAAACTCATTAGGAACATGAGTAAAGTGCTTGCCGAATGTACATCTAAAATTACAACCCTTGGTTAAAAGTTTGGGGAGTGAAGAGAACATTGTTCTGCTGAGACTCAACCCTTGACCTAGAGATTTACCCGCAGCACAGACGAGTAACATCTCCTGTGGGTGGCGACTCGCAGCAAGATTCTACCCATGTACATCCTCTGTTAACCCTCAGTGTCGTCGTCACCGCGCTGAGGTTCACCAAGACAGCAACCATCCATCGGCTGGCTAAGCCTAAATGTCCAACAAAACTAGAACCCACGTCACACGAGTAAGCTCAAAATCTGACCATCACAAATCGTATTGAACGGAAAAAGTCCAAATGTCCACACCAAAAGACCCCACTCGCCCGAGTGCTGGGACCAAACAGATAATGATATGCCTGACGCAGGATGTTGAATTTTGTCGGGCTAACGGCTCCTCAAAGATACCTAACGTGCGAAGAAAAAGAATGTACCTATTTGGGTGGTCACAAAAGTCCAGAATTCGCGGGCTGCTCCCCGCTGACTTCCGGAGGGCGCAGCCCTTGTCGAGCGGGAGGCCTAATACGGTTGTGAGGTCAAGCATGCATGTGCAGGACGTGACGATTCCTTGGGTGAGCCCAGAACCAGAGCGCCATGTGCCGGCTCTGCAAAAATGGAAGCCTCCTTGGATGGCAGGGAATGCCCATGATCTGCCCCTGCCTTCCCTTGAGGGCCACTCGTAACAGGGGGCTGCCCCAAAGGGGTACTCCGGGGGCAATACCTGCGAAGAAGGAGTCAAAGTGGACACCACACAAATCAGGCAACGTCTCGACCCACACAAAACAATGGCCACAGTCATCCTAGAAATAGGCCTGACGTCTTCCCTCGAAGTCGGAGTACATATGCCCGCGAGGCAGGGAACAACAAAACGGTTGTACACGCAAAACTCAGGTCCAGGTAAAAACCAAAAGTCCAAGCGGACGATTAACCGGGACCTTCCGCCGGAATTCACAGCCGGTGAACGAAGAAGAAGAAGAAGTAAAGTCCCATTTATCTTCCCCGCGACGCTTCACTCGATAATAAACTATTCGTAGATGACAGAAGCTGTTAACTAAGACTGCTTACAGTCCAGTTTACTTTGGGTGGACACGGATGCCAAGGTCATTTAACATTCGTCCCTTCGGAGAGAAGAGATGACGGGTGGGTTTTTTAAATTTCCGTTATTTGTGAGTATAGAACGTACTATTACTGTGGGTTCCATCACTGGTTAGGTGATGGGAGTTTTTTTTTCTTTTTCTTTGTTGGAAGCTCAATTACACTAAACAGTCCGTGGCGACATCATGCAGCGCTAACCCCTCTGGCTACACCGACCTGCACAGACAGTAGTGACTGTTTTTTGTTTTTGTTCTGAAGGTGGTGGTGGTACTGGATGGGTGATGTGGTAGCTGTTACACTGGCCACTTTTACTTCTCATTACACGTTAATGCTATCCATGTGTCTCTGGATGGACACGGATGCAAAGCTCAGTTCAGTTACAAAATTTCGTCAGATGATGACTTTTCCATCCTTCGGCGAGGATGATATGATAAGTGGAAAGGGGGGGGGGGGAGGGGGTTATGCCAGACACTGTTAGCTAAGAGAGCTTAACACATTATTTTCAAGTTCTCATTTCTAAACTATTTCTATTTCAATACTTTTGCCAGGGATGATTTTCCAATCCTTCGGAGAGGGAGATATGACTGGGTGGAGGGGAGAGGGATGGGGGTTGAGGGTTATGACAGACACTGTTAGTTGAGAGCTACTGTCTTTCTTTTCCATTTCACTATTCGGGGCCACAGCAATGCATGGCAGGGCACAGCTAGTCCATTTATAACACTGGTAAAGAAAATCACCAGAAATGAGACAACTGCAGCGAGACCTCCCTACTATCAATCTCTTAGAAGACAGATGTAGAGACTTCTTCTCAACTACCCCACAACACATCCAGAAGAAAATCCAGAAAGCCAAAGTTGATGCCATAAAGAATGTGCAACCACTAACAAGGTGTTTTCTTTCTGTTAGCCTCAAACCAAGAAACAGTGTGTGCATGTGTGTGTATGTGCATGCATGCAAACACAGAAAAGACCAAGGTTCAGATGACGGATCAACATCATGACACAAGGGTAGTAGCCCATAAGTACTCTGTTCTACTTCTGACTCAAGTCTGAGTCCGCAGTGCACAAATTCTGTAGCACTGCCGAGGATTATGAATTCTTTGGGTAAATTTTCAACTTCAAATTTCGCCCAGGCAGCCCCTTTACACTTTTCTTTTTCAAATTCCAACCGCCTGGGCAGTAAAGCTTCAGGATATTGACAATTGTCTGCACTGGTCAACAAGGACAGAAAAGTCAGTCAACAGAAGGTAGCTGACCTCAGAGTGTCCCAGTTCTTGTCTTCTCGGAAAGTGATTGGCCAGTATCTGGTCCCCAACACCTGTATCTGTGAGGCAAGTATAAAAAGCAGCAATGAAAACAGAATCTAAAGGCAACAATGACAACATAATCTGAAGGTCACAGTGAAAAGGAGAATCTATGGGTCAATAACAATAACAGAGAATCTGAAGATAACAGTGAAAACAGAATCTATGGGTCTACAGTAAAGAGAGAGAAACTATGAGTCAAGAAGAAAGAGAGAGAAACTATGAGTCAAGAATAAAGATAGATCAGCTATGAGTCAAAAATAAAGATAGAGAAGCAATGAGTCAAGAATAAAGAAAGAGAAGCAATGAGTCAAGAATAAAGATAGAGAAGCAATGAGTCAGGAATAAAGACAGAGAAGCAATGAGTCAAGAATAAAGACAGAGAAGCAATGAGTCAAAAATAAAGACAGAGAAGCAATGAGTCAAGAATAAAGACAGAGAAGCAATGAGTCAAGAATAAAGACAGAAGCAATGAGTCAAGAATAAAGACAGAGAAGCAATGAGTCAAGAATAAAGACAGAGAAGTAATGAGTCAAGAATAAATACAGAGAAGCAATGAGTCAAGAATAAAGATAAAGAAGCTATGAGTCAAGAATAAATACAGAAGCAATGAGTCAAGAATAAAGACAGAAGCAATGAGTCAAGAATACAGGTAAATAAGCCATGGGTCAACAATACAGGTAAATAAGCCATGGGTCAACAATACAGATAGAGAAGTCATGAGTCAACAATACAGATAGAGAAGTCATGAGTCAACAATACAGATAGAGAAGTCATGGGTCAACAATACAGATGGAGAAGTCATGAGTCAACAATACAGATAGAGAAGTCATGAGTCAACAATACAGGTAAATAAGCTATGAGTCAACAATACAGGTAAATAAGCTATGAGTCAACAATACAGGTAAATAAGCTATGAGTCAACAATACAGGTAAATAAGACATGAGTCAACAATACAGGTAAATAAGCCATGGGTCAACAATACAGGTAAATAAGCCATGGGTCAACAATACAGATAGAGAAGTCATGAGTCAACAATACAGGTAAATAAGCTATGAGTCAACAATACGGGTAAATAAGCCATGGGTCAACAATACAGGTAAATAAGCCATGGGTCAACAATACAGGTAAATAAGCTATGAGTCAACAATACAGGTAAATAAGCCATGAGTCAACAATACAGGTAAATAAGCCATGGGTCAACAATACAGGTAAATAAGCTATGAGTCAACAATACAGGTAAATAAGCCATGCGTCAACAATACAGGTAAATACGCTATGAGTCAACAATACAGATAGAGAAGTCATGAGTCAACAATACAGATAGAGAAGTCATGAGTCAACAATACAGATAGAGAAGCTATGGGTCAACAATACAGATAGAGAAGCTATGAGTCAACAATACAGATAGAGAAGCTATGAGTCAACAATACAGGTAAAGAAGCTATGGGTCAACAATACAGATAGAGAAGTCATGAGTTAACAATACAGATAGAGAAGTCATGAGTTAACAATACAGATAGAGAAGCTATGGGTCAACAATACAGATAGAGAAGCTATGGGTCAACAATACAGATAGAGAAGCTATGAGTCAACAATACAGATAGAGAAGCTATGAGTCAACAATACAGATAGAGAAGCTATGAGTCAACAATACAGATAGAGAAGTCATGAGTCAACGATACAGATAGAGAAGTCATGAGTCAACAATACAGATAGAGAAGTCATGGGTCAACAATACAGATAGAGAAGCTATGGGTCAACAATACAGATAGAGAAGCTATGAGTCAACAATACAGATAGAGAAGCTATGAGTCACGAATAAAAATGGAGAATCTATCAGACAAGAATAAAGATAGAGAAGCTATAAGTCAACAATACATATAGAGAAGCTATGAGTGAAGAATACAGATAGAAAAGCTACTAGTGAAGAAAACACATGAAGACACTATAAGTCAAGAATAAAGACAGAGACATTATGAGTTGACAAAAAAAATAGAATCTATGAGTAAAAAATAAAGATAGAGAACATATTGGTCAAATAAAGACAGAATCTAATAAGTCAACAATAAAGAAAGAATATATGAGTCAACAAAAAGACAGAATCTATAAGTCAACAATAAAGACAGAGAAGCTATGAGTCAAGAATAAAGATAGAGAATCTATGAGCCAACAATAAAGACAGAATCTAGTAAGTCAACATTGATGACAGAGAATCTCTGAGCTGATAATGATAAAAAAGAATCTGAGTCAATAAAAACTGAGAATTTATGACCTAAAAGACTCACCTCTTCTAGCTTGCTCAGCTCCGGAACGATGTATGGAGCTCCAGCATTGAAGGAGACAGACTTGTAGGCTGGGCATCCCTGAAACAGCAGAGATAAGCTTGCCATCAATCATAGACAACATAGATCATTTAGCTAAACTGAATTAAGTGTTCCAAGTCATTGTGATCGACTTGAGTGAATTAAATGTTCCAAGTCACTGTGAAACTTGCAGTCAGTCACACACAAAGATAATCATTTGACTTGAGTAAATTAAATGTTCCAAGTCATTGTGAAACCTCCATCATTTTAAAACAAATCAAGAGACAAAGCCAGCGCATGGCATTTCCAGTCAACTTGAAGAGTGATCTGCATACTGTGTTGTGGTCTACAGCTAAGCTGTGAAATCTGAACCTTACAGCTGATCACATCTAATTTTATCAAAAATCTAAATTAGCTGCCTTTTCACCTGGGTAAAGATTCGACACAGCACTCAACACAAGATTATATTAGCTTTGTCTCCCCCCTCAACAGGCAGCGAAAGAGCCCCCATAGTGATGGTACCCATTGTCATATGGTTAACTACTTTCCTTCAAGTTTTGAGTGGCGCCTGTAGACACTTCCCACTGTATCTTCTTCTCCAGGTATATATGGGGGGGGGGGGGGGGGGGAGGGTTTGTGGTCTCGAGGCATGGCATCAGTGTCTCAAGTGCTAGAGGTTCCAGGTTCAATCCCCGGTTAGGGCTGGGATTTTTTTTGCTGGGATTTTTTTTCATGTGGACTTTGACTTCTAGTAATTTCCCCTGGTCTTTGGGTAGTGAGATCGGACGCCCGTGTGCATTGTTGCGCACGTAAACAATTTCTTGGCAGTTGAAAATTGAAAATAGTAGCCTAACGGCGCTGCCCAGGCAAAATTTGAAGTTAAAAATCTATCTAAAGTATTTCAGGATCCTCGCTGGTGCTACAGAGCCTGTGCACTGTGCTGAGCTTCTTCAGACTCAGACTTGAGTTAGATGAAAGAACGGAGCACTTATGGCTTACTACCCGTGTGCCATGATGTTGATCCATTGTTCAAACCTCAAATCCAGGTATATGTTTTCAATATCTTCCATTTTACTTGTTATCCTATCCCTCAGGTAAGAGAGATCATCTCTGCCTTGTGTCACTGCAGTATACCCCCCTAGTGGGTCCAGTCTAGTTGTCTTACATTTACTACAAGCCTGTTACTGGAAAGTAAGCAGGTCTAAGCTCTACTCTCCCCAAAACGGGGTCCTGGAACCCACAAGATGAACTGAAAATACTACGTCAGCCCATCAGTTAATCAGACACACTATGAATTTAACAAGTTTCCCATTTTACTGTCAAGACAGTTTTCTCTGTGGGTTTTAGAGACCCATTTTGGAGAACAAAGAATAAACTCACTGCATCCCGAACAAGCATGTCCTACGAGGAGACAAATAAAAGGTGTTTCCTTCAAGTTGGAGTGCACCTGCCAGAGAGCGCAGTGGCCGGCTGTAAATTCTGGTGGAAAGTTCCAGTTAGTCATCCACTTCTGAACTCCGGTCTTGTTAAATAACTTTAGTTTTGAATGCACAACTAATTTACATTCCAGATTTGGCTTCTTTTTTATAAACAGACCTGGTTTCTCACCTCTCAGACAGATGCACTCCAACTGTGAAGGAAACACTCCTAATTAGTCAACAACAAAGATGGCAGTAAGCAATATTTTCTAGCCTCAGCTAAACCTCACAAATGGTAGCATGACACTGTACCTTCTAGCCATATCTCTAATATTACAAAGACGGCAGGCAGTAAGCAATATTTTCTAGCCTCAGCTAAACATCACAAATGGTAGCATGACACTGTACCTTCTAGCCATGTCTGTAATATTACAAAGACGGCAGGCAGTAAGTAGTATTTTCTAGCCACACCTAAACCTCACAAATGGTAGCATGACACAGTACCTTCTAGCCATGTCTGTAATATTACAAAGACGGCAGGCAGTAAGCAGTATTTTCTAGCTACACCTAAACCTCACAAATGGTAGCATGACACTGTACCTTCTAGCCATGTCTGTAATATTACAAAGACGGCAGGCAGTAAGCAATATTTTCTAGCCATACCTAGACCTCACAAATGATAGCATGACACAGTACCTTCTAGCCATGTCTGTAATATTACAAAGACGGCAGAAAACAATATTTTCTAGCATACCTAGACCCAACAATGATGACAGGACACATTACCTTAAACTTGATGCGCAGAGGGACGAAGCAGAACCTGCCAGTGTCAACGTCTTTAGGGATGATAACTCTTGGCTCGCATGCCAGCACATACAGGTGTCTGAATGCCTGCAGATGGTACCTGGAGAAGAGCAGGATATAACTAGATGAGCATAATCATGTATCAGGTCCTTTGCCGAACGTCGCTCTCATCACAGTCTGCCTGAAAGAAACTCGGTTTCTCGCCACCTCTCCCACCTCATGTACTTTTATACTCAAGGAGTCACTTATATCCTGTGCCCATCTTCGTGTTGGTCGGCCTCTGCCCCTCCTTCCTGGTACCATGTCTTCAGCTATTATTTTTTCCAATACTTCGTGGCGCTTGATATGACAAAAATATTTCAGCTTCCGAGACAGGATGCTGTTTATTAGCCAATCTCCCTTGATGTTCAGATCTTTTAAGATGTCAGTATTTCTCCGCTTCTTTATCAAAGATATTCTGAGAATCTTTCTATAGCTTTAGGATGTAACAAACTTAAATCAGGATATAGCATAGGTGAACAATGAAGGTAATAACCTCAAGTCAGGATATAGCATAGTTGAGCAATGAAAGGTATTTAGCCTCTAGTCAGGATATAGCACAGGTGAGCAGTGTGACACATCAGTCAGGATATGATACGGGTGAGCAATGAGAGGTAATAACCTATAGTCAGTAAAGAAACGTTTTACACCATACAGGCGCATAGGTTTTTATTGACAAATCAATATCTGATGCGTCGTGTGTTTACCTCCTAGAACATATCCTGGTACCCATTTTAGGATGGGGTGACCTGGGAGGCAAGGTAATTTTGTTGTTGTTGTTAAATGCTTCAGTGCAGATTTTATGTCACAAACTTAGAACATTAGAGTTTACATTTAGATTATAGCATAGTTCACACATGTAAATTAGATTATAGAACAAGTCACACAGGTAAATTATTAGTCAGCACAAACATTTAAAAAAAAAAAAAGTAAAAGAATCTGCAGATCAGGAATATCATACTAAAAAGTGCTTTTAAAAACTGATGCCCATGTTCAAAAATATTTATATCACAGCTGTGGAATATAAATGGATGAATCTGTATGTTGATATTTACTTCATTTTCAAGGTTACAACAGACACACCCCCCCAGCATAACAAGAAATTAAAATGCATTTCTGCTTATTTAAGGTAAATAAATATACAATGATCCCTGCTAGACTGCCTTTTAACCCACTGACTACCAAGCCCATTAACCCTTGCATTTCCCCAGATACCACATATTTTAGTGTTTACTAAAAATGCCATAGCTTCACAACTATTTGATATAATCTCACAATATTTTGTATTTTTGCACCAAACTGAATGAAGAACAGATTTCAAGAAAAAAAAGTTGTTTATTTTGTTTTGCATCATCATCATGTGGCTGTAGATTGGTGCAAAAAAGGCAACCGGAAAATCTTTTGTCTGACAACAATAAAGACAAATAAAAATGTCTTATTTTCAAAAAATATTTAACAAAAATGTATAATATTTTGTATTTTTGCACAAAATTAAACCAAGAACACATTTAAAGAAAAAAACAATAAGGTTTACTCTGACATAGTCATCATCATCATGTGGCTGTAGATTGTTGCAAAAAAGGCAACTGAAAATCATTTATCTGACAACAATAAAGACTGATAGTGATGATTTTTTTCCCACAAATTTTCAACAAACATATATAATATTTTGTATTTTTGCACAAAATTGAACCGAGAACAATGTGAAGACAAAAAATGGGGTTTACTTTGTCTGACATAATCATCATCATGTGGCTGCAGATTGTTGCAAAAAAGGCGACTGAAAAATCCTTTGTCTGACAATAATTCAGACTCCCAAAAAATGTCACAGCTTCACAACTGTTCAATATTACTTATCCTATCTGATATTGTTTGCACAAAATTAAAAAGATAACAAATATCAAGACAAATGTAGATTTACTGTTTTATATCATCATCATGTGGCTGTAGATATGGTGCAAAAAAGGCAACTGAAAAATCCTTTGTCTGACAATAATTCAGACTCCCAAAAAATGTCACAGCTTCACAACTGTTCAATATCACTTATCCTATCTGACATTGTTTGCACAAAATTAAAAAGATAACAAATATCAAGACAAATGTAGATTTACTGTTTTATATCATCATCATGTGGCTGTAGATATGGTGCAAAAAAGGCAACTGAAAAATCCTTTGTCTGACAATAATTCAGACTCCCAAAGAATGTCACAGCTTCACAACTGTTCAATATCACTTATCCTATCTGATATTGTTTGCACAAAATTAAAAAGATAACAAATATCAAGACAAATGTAGATTTACTGTTTTATATCATCATCATATGGCTGTAGATATGGTGCAAAAAAGGCAACAGAAAAATATGTTATCTGACAGCAATATATAGAAAACGCCCCCGTGACATGATGGTGGCAGCAAATGATGAGTGGAGAGATGGATATACACTCTGGTAGTCTGAAATAGCTTTTTCACAACACATGTGACACAACAGTACAAGAAACCCTGTCACTTCATTAGGGGTTGTGTGTTTCCAGTTCCAGCACTAATCTTTGTCTCAGCATAACGGTTTGTTTCTTTAGCAAACACAGCAAGTATGTCTTTACTGAAGAAAATATCCAGTGGTTCATTTGTTCCTTCTGGCAGAAATAAAACAGAAGTGCCAGTAAATGGGGGTACTCCAGGAAAGCCTTCTAAATCACAATGCCAGTCATCAACCATTTGGGGGCGTGGCACATCTTCTCCGGACTCGTTAGATGATGATGATTCTGAATCAAAAGCAGCAATGATATTTTCGTCATGTGCAGACTCAAGCACAAAATCTTTATAATCTGTGGGCTTTGACTGAATACTCTTACAAGAACTATCAGCATCCTAACCTGAGGCACCAGTACTTGCAGCCGACAACACTGTGACTGTCTTTGTCAGACTTGACTTCGAAGCGTCATACTGTCGTTTTACAGTCGACGATGTTTTGAATGGCACTTCGTTAAATTTATTATAGTCATAGCCATCAAACTGTTCAGAAGTGTCTTCAAATGCACTTTTTGAAACAAAAATCAAGAAAATCGAATGCATCATTAGAAAAATTAGGAGAGATATGGCCACCACGATGGTTCCGATAATTTGACGCCATGATGAATTTTTCGTCAATGTCTCACCGTCATGGGAGCTAACTAAAAAAATTCGTAAAATATTTACTTCAAGCACTATGGGGTTATTTCCCTTAATTAACCTTACAGAAATAAATAAGCTAGAGGTTTCAACTAAATCCATCATAAAAATCGCGATTTTAACATGACGGCGAGCGTCCAAAGCTAAAATCGCAAAGGGTGTGACGTTGGCAGATAGAAGTAAACGTCGCCTCGTCGCATTACGTGCGATGTTGGTAGTCAGTGGGTTAAGAGTTATACAGCACAACGTTCAAATGTAACCAATCGACCAATCACAAAAAAGACATCAATCTCGTGTTTAAAACCTACATTCTGAATAAGACCACGACTGTTGTGCTAAAAGCATCAATCAATCATTCTAATGACGCAGGTACTGATAAATATGTTTTATCACCCAACTAAAATTAAAGAAGTGACAAAAATAACAAAGAAAATGACTTTTTCGATAAAACTGGTCAGTCTATATATTATTTATGCACAAAACGATTAACACTGAGATGAAAATAGCTTATGCAAAAAAAAAAAAAATAATAATAATAATTAGCGAAAATACAATGGCACAAATTAGGAAACGCACTATAGAATCATATTCGTTCCAGCACTAATCTTTGTCTCAGCATAACGGTTTGTTTCTTTAGCAAACACAGCAAGTATGTCTTTACTGAAGAAAATATCCAGTGGTTCATTTGTTCCTTCTGGCAGAAATAAAACAGAAGTGCCAGTAAATGGGGGTACTCCAGGAAAGCCTTCTAAATCACAATGCCAGTCATCAACCATTTGGGGGCGTGGCACATCTTCTCCGGACTCGTTAGATGATGATGATTCTGAATCAAAAGCAGCAATGATATTTTCGTCATGTGCAGACTCAAGCACAAAATCTTTATAATCTGTGGGCTTTGACTGAATACTCTTACAAGAACTATCAGCATCCTAACCTGAGGCACCAGTACTTGCAGCCGACAACACTGTGACTGTCTTTGTCAGACTTGACTTCGAAGCGTCATACTGTCGTTTTACAGTCGACGATGTTTTGAATGGCACTTCGTTAAATTTATTATAGTCATAGCCATCAAACTGTTCAGAAGTGTCTTCAAATGCACTTTTTGAAACAAAATCAAGAAAATCGAATGCATCATTAGAAAAATTAGGAGAGATATGGCCACCACGATGGTTCCGATAATTTGACGCCATGATGAATTTTTCGTCAATGTCTCACCGTCATGGGAGCTAACTAAAAAAATTCGTAAAATATTTACTTCAAGCACTATGGGGTTATTTCCCTTAATTAACCTTACAGAAATAAATAAGCTAGAGGTTTCAACTAAATCCATCATAAAAATCGCGATTTTAACATGACGGCGAGCGTCCAAAGCTAAAATCGCAAAGGGTGTGACGTTGGCAGATAGAAGTAAACGTCGCCTCGTCGCATTACGTGCGATGTTGGTAGTCAGTGGGTTAAGAGTTATACAGCACAACGTTCAAATGTAACCAATCGACCAATCACAAAAAAGACATCAATCTCGTGTTTAAAACCTACATTCTGAATAAGACCACGACTGTTGTGCTAAAAGCATCAATCAATCATTCTAATGACGCAGGTACTGATAAATATGTTTTATCACCCAACTAAAATTAAAGAAGTGACAAAAATAACAAAGAAAATGACTTTTTCGATAAAACTGTCAGTCTATATATTATTTATGCACAAAACGATTAACACTGAGATGAAAATAGCTTATGCAAAAAAAAAAAAAATAATAATAATAATTAGCGAAAATACAATGGCACAAATTAGGAAACGCACTATAGAATCATATTCTTGCACAAAATAAGCTTTTCTTATTCCCCGTGTTCGTTCCAAGGCCCCATTGTGGGGGGAACAGACTAGACTCACTGCTCCTATCATGAAAGGCATCTAATTAAGGGTGTTTCTTTTGAAGTCAGAGTGCATTTGCCTGAGAGGCAAGGAACCAAAAGTCTGCCAACAAACAAGCCAGATCTGTAAAATGGATGTGCATGCAAATAGGAAGTTATGGGGAAAAGATCGAAGTCCAGAAGTGGACCAACAAAAAGGACTTTCTGACGGAGTTTCCAACAATGAATGAAAATAACAGTTGTAACATGTCCCTTTTAACTACACCACAACATATCAGTGACAACTATGGCTGCAACATAAAGCCAGTGATGATAACTACAACCGGCACCAATAATGAGAGTCACCCCATCTCGTCAGTGGGTAAGATTTCATGCCGGCTCCCATTCATGTCATGTCAGTTCCCACGGGCTGTCCTATGTTGTAGGGGGCATTGCGACATGGCTTGCTTCGCTGTGTGTACACATTGTGTCGAAAAGCGGCTGCTGCAGGTTTGTTTTCGCAACTCTTGTTTTGTGTGAATGGTAGGTCTCAGGCACATTTAGTGCCTGTGTATGAGGAGGAAGCACTGTAGGATGAATCACTGAAGGCACGGTGCTTCGTGAGGAGCAAATCATTGTTTTTTTTAAAAATATTATTACCCTCACTGGAAGTGGCTGACATCGCTAGTGGATCTGCTTGAAACGGCCAAAATGAGGAACACACAACACCCCTATAGTGTCCCAGGAAATACCCCACGAAATCATGCTGCTAACGAGATGGGGTGACTTTTGTGATTTGTACCCTACAACTTACTTATTGTCAGTGCTAGACTGAGGAAACTGAGGGTAGAAAGCACACAACATGGCTCCAATGGCGTCTGGTGTGGTTTTCAGTGTGAACCTTGGTTTGAAGACAGGAGAATGACAAACGTTACTTAAAACAGTTTTTGTTTAATCATTTATCAACCATATTCTCTTGGTTTCTTCAATCACCCTCTCAGACTTTATCTAGACTTTTCTAGTAGGTCATTCTTCTCCCTTCAGTCTCATTCTGTCCCTCTCATGCTCTCTCTCCAAGGATCAGCTAGCTAGGTGGTTAAAAATATCTGGCTCACCTTGGAAGATCCAGGTTCAATCCTTGGTAAGGCAATGGATTCTTTTCCATTCAGACAAAACAATAAAGAATTCAGTCTCACTCTCTTTCTCCAAGCAGCAGCCGGCCAGGTGGCTAATACTGATGGGCTTTCATCTGCTAGATCCAGGTTCCATCCGTGGTAAGGCCATTAATTTCTTAATCTGTCTGGGGCCTAAATGAAATCCTAACCTAAACAGTTGATGGTGACTGTATTAGCCATGTGGCCCTAAATCCTTCGGCTCATGGTTACTCTAAATGCAACAAGTAAGAAGTTTTTTGTTGGGGTTCTCTGGTTCTCTGCCTAATTTGGATCCTTTAAATTTAAAGTCTCTCTTCTCTCTCTCTCTCTCTCACTTTCTCTTTCACCTGGGCGCAGAAAAATTCATCCAATGATAGTACCTTTAACTGGAATGTCACTGCAGGGATGTTTGTTAGCAGCAACAAAGTCTAAGTTATTAGTTGGAAAGAGGAAAGACAACATCAGAGAACAATAGCATGATGTGTCCATGGCCAAGGCAGCCAGAATAGCAAGAAGCAGATCCTCAGATTTCCCTCGACATACTAAGGAGTAAAATAGAAGGTGAAGAAGGCAAAGTCTCAGTGTTCAAATGACATTTTCTTGAAACAATTATTTAGAACTTTAGTGACTTTAAACACAGACAAATGATGAGAATACCCTGGACAGATACAAAGAATAATGAAGACATCTTGAAAGAAACTGACTCATGAAGAAAACTGATTGCCCATATCAGAAAGAGACAATCTACATACTTTGGTCATGTGATGAAAAGAAAACTGGAGTTATCGTGACGGTAGGAAAGTTGGAGGGGAGGAGCAGAGGGAGACCGAGAAAACAGATGCTGGACAGTTTGACATCATGGCATGGAGAATCATTTGTGTCAGAGTTGATTTAAAGTACACAAGACAGAAGGTTGTGGATAGACATGACTACCAACACCACACAGCATGGACTTTAAAAAAGAGAAGCACAGCAGCGTTTAGCACTCTGGTGACTCTGGCGCAGTGCCAAGTTATGTCTCAGCAGAAGATAAAAAAGTTTTTTTTTTTTTTTAGTAAAGATACATTTTCACGCCCTTAGGCGCATCAGGCATATGGGAAGAGCACCCATATTTTTACAGACCAATCGGCACTAGGTGGGTAATGTGGTCAGCATTATTCCGGCTGTCTTTACTTCCCCAGGGTATACATCCTAGTACCCATTTAAGGCTGGGTCGACCTGAGCAGAATACAAACCAAACTATAAATATAGTGGGGTTATTTGTTGGCACATCTTATAACTGCCTTATGCATTTTAACTCTGCATGTGCAGCTTCAGGATTTGGCAGGGACTGACAAGTTTCTCACTAGCTTTCAAATGGGACTGTCATCATAAACTAATTCTGCCGAGTCATGGGAAGGAATAATTTGTGACCCAGTGTATGCTGGCTGGCGCTGGCCACTGTCTCATGCTGTGGACATAAAGGGTATTTAATGTTATCAATCTATATTTCTTGTGGCTGTCCTCTTGCTCTTGTACCTGATCTTCTGAGATGTAGTGCCTGTGATAGTATCTGATGTTTCTTCATTCTACCCAGATAGGACAGTGAAGGACAGTTTGTATGATTTCAATAGAAAGATATAAAACCGAACGAAAAGTATATCAGCGAGCTTCATAATATAACAAACAAAACGTGAACATTGCAGCTATGGAGCCTTATTCAGCACATACATAGAATAAACAATACTACACAAATACACAGTATCACTTATCTTCAAATCTCATAGCAGCCAGGTCGATGTCAAGACAATTGTCTGACAAGGCAGAGAAAATTGATACTCGGGGGTATGCCAGGGGCCGTCACTCAAGCATAAGAGAAAACTGTGTAAGCAGTTCAGGCCACTAGGATGCTGTATGATTTCTACTGGCACAGGAATGGATCAGTTATGTCAGCAACCTGTCTGCAATGATGCTGGAACCTAAACTAACTGACATACACTTAATGGCATCACTCACTTGCCACCTCCTAGAAATAGCAGCCCTGTCGCCATGGCTGTACACATGTGGTTGCCGTAGGTAAACTGGTGGTACTGAGGACCCACTCTCCTTCGCAGAGCTCGACAAATCCTCAGTGTGACCAGATCACCAGTGCCTGCCATCACCTGAACAAAGAGTCATGAATGTTTAAAAAAAATTTAAAAAACGTAAACTACTTAACTCTTTCAATCTTTCAGTCCAAGGCTTGTATCACTTAAACTCACAGATTCCTAAGTTATATGCTGCCTCAGAACATCGCTCTCTTCATGGCAAGCCTGAAAGTATCTCTTTCCCTAGCCAGCTCTTCAGCCCCATGTGCTTTCAATGCCAATGCTTCTTCAATGTCCTATGTTGCTTACACTAATTAATATTTAGATCCAGGAGAGTTGAACTATTAATGCTCAGAATGTGCCCAATATATCGCCATCCTTTTTATCTCACAGTTCAGATATTTATCTGATTTCTTGGCTGTTCTTGGAGTCATCCTATTTAATATATTTCTCAGTAACACTTGGAATACCATGTGTTTCTATTACAGTTTGATGGGTAACAAAGTGTTTAGAAAAGTAAAAGCAAAAAGAATTAACAAGTAAATAACACATGGTGAACTAATTGGTACTGAAAGAATTAATCTATGTGATGGATATCATAGGTCAAACAAATCACTAACACAGTCTAATACTTAATACAGGTTAGATATTGCGAGGGCTCTTTGGGAAAATGGGGACTGAGCACTTATGGGAGTTTACCGAGTGCTGTGATGTTAATTCTTTATTCAACATCTGAACTCTTTTCTGTTAAAAGCAACACTCAATGTATTATTAGTTCCTAATCATGAGTAATAAACATTGCATGGTCTGTGTTTATTTGATCTACAATTCCCCTAAGCATCATTAAAAAAAAGTATACTACCTGTTTAGAACATAATGAACTGGGTTTGCGTATGCTGGATATTATCCCATGACCACCCCCCCCCCCCCCCGAAAAAAAAAAAAAAAAACTATGTAAACCTGACAGTACTCCCTGACATAAAAATCATGACAGTCCTCCTCGATATACAAAACCTGACAGTCCTCCTTGACATATAAAACCTGGCAGTACTCCCCGACATACAAAACCTGACAGTACTCCCTGACATACAAAACCCGACATACCAAACCTGACAGTACTCCCCAACATAAAAACCTGACAGTACTCCCCAACATAAAAACCTGACGGTACTCCCCAACATAAAAACCTGACAGTACTCCCCGACGTACAAAACCTGACAGTACTCCCCGACGTACAAAACCTGACAGTACTCCCCGACGTATAAAACCTGACAGTACTCCCCGACGTACAAAACCTGACAGTACTCCCCGACGTACAAAACCTGACAGTACTCCCCGACGTACAAAACCTGACAGTGCTCCCCGACGTACAAAACCTGACAGTACTCCCCGACGTACAAAACCTGACAGTACTCCCCGACGTACAAAACCTGACAGTACTCCCCGACGTACAAAACCTGACAGTACTCCCCGACGTACAAAACCTGACAGTACTCCCCGACATACAAAACCTGACAGTACTCTCCGACATACAAAACCTGACAGTACTACCCGACATACAAAACCTGACAGAACTCCCCGACATACAAAACCTGACAGTACTCCCCGACATACCAAACCTGACAGTACTCCCTGACATACAAAACCCGACATACCAAACCTGACAGTACTCCCCGACATACAAAACCTGACAGTACTCCCCGACATACAAAACCTGACAGTACTCCCTGACATACAAAACCCGACACACCAAACCTGACATACAAAACCTGACAGTGCTCCCCGACATACAAAAATGAAACCCCAACACTATCCTTGACCAGGACTTTTTTCTGACAGTATGCAGTACTTTTTAATCTGAAAGAAATAAAACACGTCCTGCCACTGACAAATAATGTAACCCAAACAGTACCAAACACGACAAAGGATGTAACCCCTAACAGTGTCTCCTTGTTTAAAAAGGAAAAAGTAACCCCAAGAGCACCCATGGCAAAAAATAGCAGCAACAATTACAAACAAACAGCTAGCCCCAATAATCACAAACAAACAGCTAGCCCCAACAATCACAAACAAACAGCTAGCCCCAACAATCACAAACAAACAGCTAGCCCCAACAATCACAAACAAACAGCTAGCCCCAACAACCACAAACAAACAGCTTACAATAGCCAGAGCTAGCAACTTGACACTGATGCAGTTCTCCACAGTTGACCTGCCAGCTTGGTCCAGCAGTGCCTGGTCTCTCAGCAGCTTCACTGAAGATCCCAGGCTATTGAGCTGTGAACAAAATGTCACTTTCTTCACTTGTGTGTGTGCATGCGTGTGTGTGTGTGTGTGTGTAGGTACATCAAATGCTGTAACTCTTGCCTCTTGAGTTGTTAAGTTCACGTATCAATGCAGAATAACTGTCATAAATCTGACAAATCTGAAGAAATACAAAGAAAGAAATGATGCTGTTCAACAGTGGTGGGTGTCGCTGACGCAGTCACAACTGACAAAGATCAGTTTCATGCCAGGGCACACAGGCATACAAGAAAATAAGCAGGCTCATATATTGTATGCACCGAAAAAAGTAATGCGCTATTGTAATGAGTAATTGTTTTCACTGTTAATTAAAGTTCTCATCTTCTGTAAATGAGGTTAAATACTAAGCATAAATTATGTGCTTGAATTAGCTTGAATGATACTGAGTATGAAGTATAATGTATGCATGAACAGATCATGTCACGAATAACTCGAAACAAGCATGCAAGTTGGCGTGCCAGATGAGAAAAGCATGAATCATGTGCCCCAACAATCACAGGTTTGAGAACCAGAGAATGATCATCATCATGTCGCAGGTCCTTTGCAGAATGTCGCTCTCATCACGGTCTGCCTGAAAGAAATTTGGTCTCTCGCCAGCTCTCCCGCCTCATGTACTTTCATACTCAAGGAGTCACTTATATCCTGTGCCCATCTTCGTGTTAGTCGGCCTCTGTCCCTCCTTCCTGGTACCATGCCTTCTGCTATTAATTTTTTCCAATCCATCCTGGCGCTTGATATGATGAAAATATTTCAGCTTCTGAGACAGGATGTTGTTTATTAGCCAATCTTCCTTGATGTTCAGATCTTTCGAAATGTCTGTCAGTATTTCTCTTCTTCTTTGTCCAAGATATTCTGAGAATTTTTCTATAGCATTTCAGCTTAAAAGCCCCTATCTGTTTTATATCTGCCCCAGAACCAGCTAGTATATCTGTTCTATATCTTCCCCAGAACCAGCTAGTATATCTGTTCTATATCTGCCCCAGAACCAGCTAGTATATCTGTTCTATATCTTCCCCAGAACCAGCTAGTGTATCTGTTCTATATCTGCCCCAGAACCAGCTAGTATATCAGTTCTATATCTGCCCCAGAACCAGCTAGTATATCTGTTCTATATCTGCCCCAGAACCAGCTAGTGTATCTGTTCTATATCTGCCCCAGAACCAGCTAGTATATCTGTTCTATATCTGCCCCAGAACCAGCTAGTGTATCTGTTCTATATCTGCCCCAGAACCAGCTAGTGTATCTGTTCTATATCTGCCCCAGAACCAGCTAGTATATCAGTTTTATATCTGCCCCAGAACCAGCTAGTGTATTTGTTCTATATCTGCCCTAGAAACAGCTAGTGTATCTGTTGTACATCTCCAGTAAAGTATATCTATCTACCCATGACCTAGAACATTGACACATCCCCGCCCCACCTTTGCATTACCACAGTTGACAGAAACTCACAAACCAACAGAGAGGCAACACACCAGAGTTTTGAAGGCTTCTCTGTTGGCCGATCCAGCAAACTTGAGTGCCATGACCATGCAGGCTCCGCTGGTGATGTTGCAATGTGCCTGGCTGCAACAATCAGAAGGAAAAACAACAAAATGTGACCAAAGCAATTTTGCAGATACCGCAAATCTTACTTTCTTTTGTCAATTTATGTCCTGTGCAAACTTTGAATATCTAGGCTCTATAATAAATAGCAATGGAGACTGTTTGACAGAAATTAAAAGGAGGATAGCCATAGCAATGCAAAGATTAAACAGCACTAAAAGTCTATATTTAAGCACCAGTAAGGAGATGAAAATTAGAATTTTGAGCTACACACGGATGTGAGTCGTGGACTATCTCCCAGTCATTGTGAGTTGTGGATTATCTCCCAGTCCTTAAGAAAAAGAATATGGGCTTTTGAGCTGAAATGCTTTAGAAAGATTGTCAGAATATCTTGGACAAAGAAGAGGAGAAATACTGACATCTCAAAAGATCTGAACATCAAGGAAGATTGGCTAATAAACAGCATCCTGTCTCGGATGCTGAAATATTTTGGTAATATCAAGCCCCCACGACTGACTAGAAAAAATAATAGCAGAAGGCATGGTACCAGGAAGGAGGGGCAGGAGCCGACCAACACGAAGATGGGCACAGGATATAAGCAACTCCTTGAGTATGAAAGTACATGAGACCGAGTTTCTTTCAGACAGACCATGATGAGAGTGACGTTCTGCAAAGGACTTGCTACATGATGATACCGTTAGGCATTGTAATTTAACAAAGGTTGGGCAGCTGAGCCAAGGCATGCTCATCTGCTAAGTGTGGTTGTGATGTTATGAGATCTTAATCCTGTAGTCCAGGGAGGCCACATATAATGAATATAACCTAACTGGGGTCATGGATATAAACTGTGGGTTATGGATATAAACTAACTAGGGGATTATAGATACAAACTAACTGTAGGTCAAGGATCTAAACTAACTGTGGGTCAAGGATATAATCTAACTGTAGGTCATGGATGTAACCAAACTGTGGGTCATGGACATAAACTAAATGTTGGTCATGGATGTAATCCAACTGTGGGTCATGGATGTAATCAAACTGTGGGTCATGGATTTAGGTTACAAGTAACCAGGTGAGATCACTCACCTCATAGTTTGCAGGTCTATGGATGAATCCAGGTCATCATCTCCATTCTGCGGAGGCTTGTAAAAGGCATATTTCTGGACAATCTGAAACAATTGGGAAAGGTGATTCATAATTAACCTGAAATAGTGATACAGGTGAGGAAGCAAGACAGGTTATCAGATATACAGGTGAGATAATGAGAAACAGTATCAGAAATAAGGTGAGGTGTGGCAAGGAGAGAAGCTATCACATTTAAATGTGAAATAAGTGACACAGTGACAGACCGCATCACAAAGGGAGGGAAGGGAGAAAGAGATAAAGCGAGAGAGAAAAAGAGGAGAGAGAGAGAAAAAGGATGAGAGTAAGACAAATGATGAGAGAGAAAGACAAATGATGAGAGAGAAAGACAAATGACGAGAGAGAAAGACAAATGATGAGAGAGAAAGAAAAAGGATGAGAAAGAAAGACAAATGATGAGAGAGAAAGAAAAAGGATGAGAAAGAAAGACCAATGATGAGAGAGAAAGACAAATGATGAGAGAGAAAGAAAAAGGATGAGAGAGAAAGACAAATGAGAGAGAAAGAAAAAGCATGAGAGAGAAAGACAAATGATGAGAGAGAAAGACAAATGATGAGAGAGAAAGAAAAAAGGATGAGAGAGAAAAACAAATGATGAGAGAGAAAGACAAAGGATGAGAGAGAAAGAAAAAAGGATGAGAGAGAAAGACAAATGATGTGAGAGAAAGAAAAAGGATGAGAGAGAAAGAAAAAGGATGAGAGAGAAAGAAAAAGAACAGAGTTACAAATGATGCAGTCTTTGGCTACCTTTTACTCTCTAATATTCTTTTTGGTGTTCACGGGCTGTAAACTCCGGCAGAAAGTTCTGGTTGTTTCTCCACTTCTGGATTTTGGTCTTGTTCCAGAACTTGAGTTTGTATGCACATCCATTTTACAGATAGGTCTTAGTTGTGTGCAGACTGTTGATTCTTTGTCTCTCAGGCAGATGCACTCCAACTTCTAAGAAAACATCCTTAGTCAACTATTCTAACATGCTTGTTGTAAGGGTCGGGGGGGGGGGGGGTTGATCCCCTCCACACACACACACACATAATGGGTCCCCGGAACTTACACGGGGAGTCCTCTAATAAAGCAAAGGTCCTTAACCAATTTCTGCAAAGTCTGTTTAGACTTGGTCACGGTTGGCTTTTGGGGCTGATGATTTGTGGGAAGGGACAGTCAACCTCAAGCGTCATGAATGAAGGAATGGACATCACTGCGCTCAGGACACACCTACCCATGCTCTAGCCTCCTCCTAAGCAGCAAACGAAGAGCTGACATGCTAACAGAACCAGCTGCAACCTGACTAAAAGTTTGCCTCTCTTTCCCCTTCAGTGCTGAATATATTCCAAAACCTCTACAACCTCCCCCCCCCCCCCCCCCCCCCCCCCCCCCATTTTTTTCCCCCATTGAATTATTCTTTCAGTGTATGGATTCCCTATCTGTTCTACTGCACTATTCGTTTAATCCTATACAGCTTTCACCATATCTGCTTTATCACATAATAGCTGACCGCCTAGAGGAGTGACAGCAGCTAATCTACAGCCTGCACGTTCCAGATCGTCCTGGACAGAAAATCCATGACATGCTTGGTCTGGGTCGTATCAAGGGACATAAGCCACTCTGCGTACACATAAGCACACCAGTTTAAATTTTACGAAGCATGCTCTGTGAGTAACCTCACGCCTCATTCTAACCTTAAGCCAGATCTGTAAAACGGATGTGCACACAAAACTCAAGCTCTGGAATGAAACTTAAAAAAGAAAGAGGATAAACAACCATAACTTTCTGCCAGAGTTGACAGCCAGTGAACACGAAGAAATTTTGGCTCTTAGAGGCCTCCAAAAACATTTCTAAAAGGCTGCATTTTAGTAGTTTTTATATCCTCTACATCCTACGGTGGGTTCCGGGGCCCAATTATAGGGAGAACAAGAATAGACCCACTACCTACCCAAAAGCATGTCGTAAGAGTCAACTAATTGGGAGCTTCCTTTAAAGTTGGAGTGCATCTGCCTGAGAGGCAAGGAACCAGCAGTCTGCATACAAATGAGTCAGATCTGTAAAACGGATGCACACGCAACACTTAGGTTCTGGTACAGGACTGCAGTCCAGGAGTGGATGAACAACCAGAACTTTCCGCCAGAGTGTACAGCTGGTGAATACAAAGAAGAAGATATATAGGCATTTAAGAATTCTACTTTAACTCTTTTGGTCCCATAAGGTGATGTCAAAAATCAATCATTTTTTTTTAAAGTTTTTTTTTTCAATATTGCCACAAAAATTCAAACCACTTGCAGTGTTGCAGAACGAAAAAGGACTGAAAGATACATCTGTGGCTGCCATATTTATTTAGTATACACTGATCAAAAGTTAAAAATAAGAAGAAACTTGATGGGATGTTTCACATATGTTGGGAATAAGTCTGTAATACATCACGCCTTGTCTGGGACGAAGCAGTAATGTCCGATATAACCGAGCAGGGAAAGGAAGGGGAAGTTTTACTGTGAGGTCAGGCATAACTTACCTCAGGAATATTACTGCTGATCCAAGCACACGTGGGCAGCACTGTCTCCCAGTTGACTAGGCCATAGCTGATTGTCTGATCAAGAAAAAAAAAAGATACTTTCCATTATCCCAGCGTTAAGACTAACAGTTTTCTTGTTTCTATAATAAGTATGGGGGGGCTGAGTGATCTTGAGGTTTGGCATCCGCCTCGAGTGCTGGAGGTCCAGGGTTCAAGACCCGGTGAACGCTGGTATTTATTTTCACCTGGACTTCTAGTAATTTTCCCTGGTTTCTGAATAGTAAGACCGGACACCCGTGTGTATTGTTGCACACGTTAAAAAATCCCTTGGCAGTTGGAAATCGAAAAAGAGTAGCCTAATGGTGCTGCCTGGGCAAAATTTGGAGTTAAAAATAAAACTAAAGTATTTTCAGGATCCTTGCTGGTGCAACAAAGTTCGTGCACTGTGCTGATACTCTTCAAACTCAGGTTTGAGAAGCAGAACGGAACCCTTATGGGTTGCACCCGTGTGCCATATTGTTGATCCGTTAAATAAATAAATAAAAGTAGTAAGTATTTTAGCCGTTTCCTCAGTCATAATGTAACTATCCGTGGTTTATTAACCCTCTTAGCACGGACGGGCCGATTATCGGCCGGCGGTTGTCTGGCCAAAAACACGGAACGGCCGATGATCGGCCCGATCGTGTTTCGCCTCGAACCGCTAAGAAATCTCCTACTTTGAAACACTGAAAGTGATTCATTTATATTAACTGCGGTATCAGCTTTACACATGGCGACTTTCGAGTGTTTGGTATCGAAGTGAAAATTGTTGTTGAATTTTTTAGATAGTGACCTGAACCGCTAAAAGTATGTCTGACTCGTATGTTTCTGCCCATAAACTTGATGTTGATAAAACATTTGAATCAAGTGATTACACTAATTATGTTGATACTGATGCAGGATTTAGTGTTAGTAGTAATAGTGGGAATCAGATGGGGACGCTGTTGTGTTCAGACTATAGCCCAATCATGGCTCAGGGTATATCCACCCGAAGGTGTTGACACTCCGGCACATCCATTTCTAGTGCTGACTGATGGTGAAAAACACATGTCACCTAAAGATATTATTGCTGTTTCACATATATATACCTGTTTTTGACTATTGAATTGCTTACAACATTTGCAAAAAGGCCAAGGATCAATAAAAAGATTTCAAATAAAAAAAATTTTTGTTTTTAGTTTTATGTTTCAAGCATTGAAGTTGAAAATTCAAATTCATATTTTCTATTTTTAGATATGCAAATGAGATAATTTGCATATACATCAATTAATTTTAACGATATTGTGAAAATCACGAACTTCAATCTATATCCTTCAAATAGATATATTATTTCATAGGGGTCAGAATAACAGAAATCTGTAAAAAAAATTAAATAAAGTAATAACCAAATTAACTGAAAAAATGCTCCGTGTTTTTGGCTAGACCTCTGAAAAACTTCCCGTGCTAAAAGGGTTAAACACATGAGCACTATCATGTGCCACTTAGTGTGACGACTGAAAACAGTTTTGTGATGGTTTACTATTCTTCTTTGGCTCCCTGTATGGTGTTCAACTCTGGCAACATCTCTTTTTGACAGAAGGTTCTTGAAGTCTTGTCAAGGTTGTAGATTCATCATCTCCTTTTGCCTTCTTGACGGCACTGTAAGCACTGGTCTGGTCCACCGCTTTTCTGTGCCTACCGTGATCCTATCAGCAAGCCAGTCAGCTCGTTCAATTCCTCTTGCCCCAGAATGTCTTGGCAGAAAAACCGAACTAGTTCCTGTCAGACAAGATTTCTTCAGAGACTCCAATCATTTTATTAGAATCCATTTTGTCTGGATATTCTTAAGTATGTTCAAGGAATCAAAAAAGCACACAAGAAAAAAAGTATGTCTTTACCCAGGTCACTGCTTTTGTTACCATCATCACTTCCATAGTCAGACTACTTGAATGTTGAATTAAGAATCGACATCACAGCACTCGGGACACCCCCATAAGCACTCCGTCCCTATATTGAGCCTCTAGTAAAGAGTTAAAATTCCGAAGATACCAGTAAATGTCTGATTGTATATCAGTCTCCCCTTTCCCCTGAATGATGAGCGTCGGCCAGATCCCCTTGTAACTCCTCGCAGTGCCATTCTCCTTAGACCGTAATTGTCTATCTGTGCCGCAGCACTGTTCACTCGCTCCCAAAGAGCCCAAAGTCAGACTTCTTGTAATCAAGGTAAATGCACAACTATCTTCCTTTACACTTTTCCCTGCAACAATACACATGGAAGCCAATAAAGTCTGCACATGTGAAACTTTTACAAGTGACTAACCTCCATGGAAGCCAATAAAGTCTGCACATGTGAAACTTTTACAAGTGACTAACCTCCATGGAAGCCAATAAAGTCTGCACATGTGGAACTTTTACAAGTGACTAACCTCCATGGAAGCCAATAAAGTCTGCACATGTGAAACTTTTACAAGTGACTAACCTCCATGGAAGCCAATAAAGTCTGCACATGTGAAACTTTTACAAGTGACTAACCTAACACACACAGGCCGAGACTGTCAGAGAGTATCTTACCCTGAGGCACAGGAAGTCTGGTCTGACCTGGTCTAACATAAACTGTGTGTCTGGAGCCTTCAGTCGCTCGGATACAGCACTAGGACAAATAAATATATGCAATGTCAGTCTCAGGGACAATGCACGGATACAAGAAATAATGCTGAGTCTTAGGAATGTTGAATTTTAAATTGAGAATTGACATCACAGCATTAGGGACACTCCCCTAAGTGCTCAGTCTCCATCTTCAGCAGCAAGCGAAGGGTTCCAATTCCGATAGTAGCAGTAACCGTCTGATCTCATTCTTCCCCTGAGTGTTGGGCGTCGGCCAGATCCCCTAGTAACTCCTTGCAGGGCCATTCTCATTAGACCGTAATGATCTATCTGTGCCTCCACACTGTTTGTGAGTCTTAGCGACAATGCATAATGAACTGATATATGAAAAGATGTAAAACAGTCTCAGGTACAATGCATGGAATCAAGAAACAATATAACAATCTCAGGAACAATGTATGGGTTCAAGAAACAATGTAAATGTCTTCGGGACAATGCATGGGTACAAGAAACAAAGTGAGAGTCACGGGGACAATGCATGGGTTCAAGAAACAAAGTGAGAGTCACGGGGACAATAAACAAAGTGAGAGTCACGGGGACAATGCATGGGTTCAAGAAACAAAGTGAGAGTCACGGGGACAATGCATGGGTACAAGAAACAAAGTGAGAGTCATGGGGACAATGGATGGGTACAAGAAACAAAGTGAAAGTCACGGGGAAATGCATTGGATACAAGAAACAAAGTGAGAGTCACGGGGACAATGCATGGGTACAGGAAACAAAGTGAGAGTCACAGGGAAATGCATTGGGTACAAGAAACAAAGTGAGAGTCACGGGGACAATGCATGGGTACAAGAAACAAAGTGAGAGTCACGGGGACAATGCATGGGTACAAGAAACAAAGTGAGAGTCACAGGGACAATGCATGGGTACAAGAAACAATGCAAAAGTCTTTGGGTCAATGCATGGGTACAAGAAACAATGTGAGAGTCTTTGGAACAATGCAGGGTACAAGAAACAATGTGAGAGTCTCTGGAACAATGCATGGGTACAAGAAACAATGTGAGAGTCTTTGGAACAATGCATGGGTACAAGAAACAATGTGAGAGTCTTTGGATCAAAGCATGGGTACAAGAAACAATGTGAGAGTCTTTGGAACAATGCATGGGTACAAGAAACAATGTGAGAGTCTCTGGAACAATGCATGGGTACAAGAAACAAAGTGAGAGTCACAGGGACAATGCATGGGTACAAGAAACAATGCAAAAGTCTTTGGGTCAATGCATGGGTACAAGAGACAAAGTGAGAGTCTCTGGAACAATGCATGGGTACAAGAAACAATGTGAGAGTCTTTGGAACATTGCATGGGTACAAGAAACAATGTGAGAGTCTCTGGAACAATGCATGGGTACAAGAAACAATGTGAGAGTCTTTGGAACAATGCATGGGTACAAGAAACAATGTGAGAGTCTTTGGAACAATGCATGGGTACAAGAAACAATGTGAGAGTCTCTGGAACAATGCATGGGTACAAGAAACAATGTGAGAGTCTCTGGAACAATGCATGGGTACAAGAAACAATGCAAAAGTACTAAGATCAATGCAAGGGTACAAGAAACTATGTGTGCACACAAGTGATGGAGATGGAGGTACAATTATGAGTGAACCACATATCTTTGGATGAAAAACGTGAGGTCAGAAGGCAACTGTATGGGAAGATGGCACACAGTGTGGCTGGAAAGAACAGCCCTCTGTGGGTGAACAGAGGACTTTGTGGGTGGTGAGAGAATGTATGAATTGAAGGAACAATGAGTGGGTGATGGGAATCAAGTGAGAGTGCAGCGAGCAAAGATTGAATATCTTACATATGAAAATCATTTCCTAACCTCTGAACATGAACTAAATAACTAAATTTAATGCAATACCAGCTTAATTTAAATCATCCTAACACCTTCTCAACATAAATCTTTAACACCATCTCAATATAAATTCCCATAACACCCTCCCAACATGAAACTTCTAACACCATCTCCACATACATCACCCTGACACCTTCTCAGTATGAATCCTGTAACACCATCTCAACATAAATCATGAGGTTTGAGGTTTGAGGTTTGAACAACGGATCAACATCATGGCACACGGGTAGTTACCCATAAGTGCTCTGTTCTTCTTTTAACTCAAGTCTGAGTCCGAAGAAGCTCAGCACAGTGCACAGGCTCTGTAGCACTGGCAAGGATCCTGAAATACTTTGGGTAGATTTTTAACTCCAAATTTTGCCCGGGCAGCGCTGTTAGGCTACTCTTTTAGATTTTCCAACTGCCAAGGAATTTTTTTACGTGCACAACAACGCACATGGGCGTCCAATCTCACTACCCAGAGACCAGGGGGAATTACTAGAAGTCAAAATCCACGCGAAAAAATCCCAACCCTTACCGAGGATTGAACCTGGATCCTCTAGAACTCAGGGTGGCCATAAATCATGAAACTACCCCAACCTTAAGAGAGCAGAATTACCTGTTACTGGTGTTGAAGAACATCATGCCCAGTGCCAGTGTTGCTCCTGGAGCTGTAACGTCCACATTTACCCGGTCACCTTCCTGCATACACACACACACACAAACACACAAGAAAACATGGCTCAGTCATTTTTAGAGATAATGTGGCAAAAACAAATGGCAGGCACTTTCATCTCAGGATATCAACAGTGGTGGCATAGTGGTCAGTCAGCCTATCTAGCAATCTGGTGATGCTCATTTCAATTCTCAGTGTCACATGGTTTGGCACAGACAAGCTGTGTACAGATCTCCTTCTCCTTCTTTGCGTTCACTGGCTGTAAACTCTGGCGGAAAGTTCTGGTTGTTACCCATTTCTGGACTGTAGTCCTCTTCTGATCATCAAGGAAGATTGGCTAATAAACAGCATCCTGTCTCGGAAGCTGAACTATTTTGGTCATATCAAGCACCACGACGGATTGGAAAAAATAACATGAAAGTACATTCTACAAGTAGAAATAGTATGAAGAAAGTACATGAGGCGGGAGAGCTGGCGAGAGACCGAGTTTCTTTCAGGTGGACCGTGATGAGAGCGACGTTCTGCAAAGTACCTGCTACATGATGATGATGAGTCCGCTTCTAGAGCTTGAGTGTTAAATGCAAATCCATTTTACAGATCTGGTTTATTTGTATGTATCTACGGCTTAGGTGCTGTGAAAGTGCTTCATGACTCCGTGGTGCATGGTTTGATCCCAGTTGTGTGCAATTTGGCAGCAGACTGACTTGTGGTGGTTCCAACGGTGGTACTGAGAGCCAACCTTTTAGAAAGCACTGGCAAACTAGTGAATGTAAAATTCCCTAATTAAATCACATTCAGCCAAAAACTGCTGCAACTGTTGGTTCCAAGCCTCTCTGACAGATGCATTCAAATCTGAAGGAAAAAATCTAGGTCATCTTTTACAACTTTCCTTGGTGGAAAGAGGGCAGGGGGTCTGCAGTGGATCTATCCCCCACCCCCTTTCTCCAAAACAGGGTGTGAAGACCCACATGGGAAGTGTATATGATTGCCGAAAAACCATCATCATGTGCTTTCAGTAGCCTCCTGGGGATCATGGGCACTAGTTGGGCTAACAAAGAGAAGACCCACTGCGATCTTTTCAGCGATGATCTGGCTATGAGTTCTGGTCTGCATGAGGATGTGGTACTTTGTACTCTATGTTATTATTTCTGTGACATTGTGTAACATGTGAGTGGGAGGGGTGACAGGCAGTTTTGTCTATGGACATTATTTTCATTTTCTTCAAATTCAAGAATAGGTTTTGATCTTAAATGTGCTTCTCCTTATAGTCCCTGTCATGTAACATTAGTAGTCATGTCTACCCACAACCTTCTGTCGTGTGTATTTTTCAGTCAATTCTGACACAGATGGTCTTCCATTGTCCATGTCATGTGATGTTGGTAGTCATGTCTATCCACAACCTTCTGTCTCGTGTACTTTCAATCAATTCTGACACAGATGATCTTCCATGCCATAATGTCAAGACTGTCCAGCATATTCTCTCTCTGTCTCCCTTTGCCTCTTTGCCCCTTCCAACTTCCCCACCATCACGATGTACTCCAGTTTTTTCTTCTTTCGTGCTTCAAACTATTAGGCATTCAAGCATTCACAAATCTCTCACTCCAACTACATCTACCTTGATCAGGAAACTGGGAGCTCTGTAGACCCGGTCCCTGTTTGGCCAAAGCTGTATCAAACGATGAGAACAAAGAGGAAAACGTAAATAAGTAGGACATACATGAGTTTAAAAAAACCAACTTAAGTGAACTATTCAACTAGGTTCTACTTTCCTCTAGCCCCAGAATACCTTTCAGCGCCAGTCGTATAGGTGACATATGTATATATCATATTAACTATCACAGACTTAGTTCATCCTCGCCACCTGACAGACAGATAATATGTCTGCTCACATACAGAGCTCAGAACCCATTACCATCTGCTCATTATGGAGAGCTTTGATAAATTATCTGTACACTGTATGGATAGTTTTGATAAATCATCTAGCAACCCCTACTCTGAACGCTGTATAGACAGTTCTGATGAGTGATCTAGCAACCCCTACTCTGTACAGACAGTTTTGATGAATGATCTAGCAACCCCTACTCTGTACGCTGTATGGATAGTTTTGATGAGTGATCTAGCAACCCCTACTCTGTACGCTGTATGGATAGTTTTGATGAGTGATCTAGCAACCCCTACTCTGTACGCTGTATGGATAGTTTTGATGAATGATCTAGCAACCCCTACTCTGTACGCTGTATGGATAGTTTTGATGAGTGATCTAGCAACCCCTACTCTGTACGCTGTATGGATAGTTTTGATGAGTGATCTAGCAACCCCTGATAGGTACGCTGTATGGATAGTTTTGATGAATGATCTAGCAACCCCTACTCTGTACGCTGTATGGATAGTTTTGATGAGTGATCTAGCAACCCCTGATGGGTACGCTGTATGGATAGTTTTGATGAATGATCTAGCAACCCCTACTCTGTACGCTGTATGGATAGTTTTGATGAGTGATCTAGCAACCCCTACTCTGTACGCTGTATGGATAGTTTTGATGAGTGATCTAGCAGCCCCTGATGGGTACGCTGTATAGATAGTTTTTATGAGTGATCTAGCAACCCCTGATTGGTACGCTGTATGGATAGTTTTGATGAATGATCTAGCAACCCCTACTCTGTACGCTGTATGGATAGTTTTGATGAGTGATCTAGCAACCCCTACTCTGTACGCTGTATGGATAGTTTTGATGAGTGATCTAGCAACCCCTACTATGTACGCTGTATGGATAGTTTTGATGAGTGATCTAGCAACCCCTACTATGTACGCTGTATGGATAGTTTTGATGAGTGATCTAGCAACCCCTACTCTGTATGGATAGTTTTGATGAGTGATCTAGCAACCTCTACTCTGTATGGATAGTTTTGATGAGTGATCTAGCAACCTCTACTCTGTACGCTGTATGGTGTTGAGAAGGGTCCTTTACTTTACTTACATTTACTGCATGTCTTTGCCACTTGGAAACTACTAATTTCGATGAATTATTCGAGTGACCCCCACCCTCTTTGCTGTATGGACAGCTGTGCTGAGTGATCTAGCAACAGCATTCTACACACACGCAGATACACCCACACGGCAAACGTAAAACTGAAGTACATTCTGACAGAGGATCTTCCATGCCATGATTTCAAGCTGTCCAACATCTTCTCTCTCAGTCTGCCTCTGCCTCTTCCCCCTTCAACTGAAAGGGGGTCCTACCAATCCCAAACATTACCAATTAATTACTGCCTTACCTACTACAAATATCACTAATTAACTACTGAAGCACCAATCCCAAATATCACCAATCAATTACTGTCCGGGATAGCAGCTGTGTTTATTTGCACTGGCTGTCAATTCTCTCGGACTGTTCTGTTTCGTAATCATGGACTGCTATTTTTTTGCGCATTTCCAATGCAGGAAACTATATGTGTTTTCCGCTGGAGCTGCATGTGAATGTTGTGCTGTGTCGGGGCAGGTTAATGACTGATAATTTTGGCAGCCTCAACCACGCTGCCTTTGCAATGTTTTGATCGGGGTAGCCCACTCGGGAAGACAGAATCTGGTCAGCAGGGGACTGCAACTGTCTCGAGAGCAAACTCGATAAAAGCTATCCCTAGAAATGGAATGTGTCAACTATTTTTTTTTTGGTGGGGAGGAATCGACACATACGGTTAACTCAATGGCCAATTATTGTCCTACCTACCTCCAACATCACCGATTAATTAATGTCCTGCCTACCCCCAACACTTCCATAATTAATATCCTACCAATCCAAAACATCACTATTTAATTACTGTCCTACTTACCCAAAACATCAACCACTGTCCTACTTACCCCAAACATGATGAGGCCCAGAGAGAGACCAGCTGACAAAGCATACGAGTCTCTGTCAACACAGTTTTCCATCTCAGGTCCTGGCGGTCGTCCTGAAATCAGTTACAGGCAATCCACCTTGCTCAATTACAACCATACACCGAATGTTACTTTGCATCTGCCTACATAAATACTACCACTAACAATATTCAATTTAATATCTCTGCCATAAACAAAACTGCTATTACAGCTTGTATTAACCAAAATTATATGAACATAACATAATTTATTGATAAAATACAACTGGCTGAGTGAAAGACGGGTGTTTGGAAGGGCTGAGTGAAAGACGGGTGTTTGGAAGGGCTGAGTGAAAGACGGGTGTTTGGAAGGGCTGAGTGAAAGACGGGTGTTTGGAAGGGCTGAGTGAAAGACGGGTGTTTGGAAGGGCTGAGTGAAAGACGGGTGTTTGGAAGGGCTGAGTGAAAGACGGGTGTTTGGAAGGGCTGAGTGAAAGACGGGTGTTTGGAAGGGCTGAGTGAAAGACGGGTGTTTGGAAGGGCTGAGTGAAAGACGGGTGTTTGGAAGGGCTGAGTGAAAGACGGGTGTTTGGAAGGGCTGAGTGAAAGACGGGTGTTTGGAAGGGCTGAGTGAAAGACGGGTGTTTGGAAGGGCTGAGTGAAAGACGGGTGTTTGGAAGGGCTGAGTGAAAGACGGGTGTTTGGAAGGGCTGAGTGAAAGACGGGTGTTTGGAAGGGCTGAGTGAAAGACGGGTGTTTGGAAGGGCTGAATGTAAGATGGGCCTGCATGCCAAATTTATGATTTTTTTTAAAATAAAGTTTGTTCGTTCGTTCACTTCTGCTGTGTAACTGGGGGATGCTGGAACCTGAGGGCCACATGACTAGTGCTGCTGCCACGGACTGTGCAGATCAGACCTTTACTTTTGCCCCATGTCAGAAAAAAAAAAATCGTCACAGAAGATTCGAACCCAGGCTATTCGGTCAGACGCTCCTCATATATATCTGCATCCAATCCATATAATTTATACATTAACTCCACTAATTCATTTATCTAAACACAAATTCTAACCACACACCCCATTAGTTCATATACACACCCAGAGCATATACCTGTCCTCACAATCGATCTAGCTACACGCTAAATTCATATACTGAAACAAAACAATGCAGATAACCATCATTATTGTAACCCAGGATTGCCATCACTTTCCATCTACAGACATTACAAATCCACCTATCTACAGACACAATCCATCTATGCTAACACAACAGACTTGTCTATCTATACACCTAAAATATCTATCTACCCATGCACTTAACCCAACTACATTTTCTAATCAATACTAAAACAGTTGTAATACAAGTAGTCAAAAACATGTCAATATGAACACAGAACCAATGTGATCACTGAACATCTCAAAATGAATGCAGCATGTCTCAATATGATCAGAGTAATCTCAAAATGATCATAGCACGAATCAACATAAACTCATCTAAGGCATGACATGGTTACAGGCCTTATGTGAGCACATGTACAATTTTGCAAAGCAAAATTATCATCACATGTCTGGAGAGAAAGACATGCAGTGGGGAGTGACGAGGTGACACCTCTCAGCGCCGTTACTTGGACAGATTGGCTGACTCTGCACAAATTGGTGGAATATGATTCGTGATAAGGCAGACATGGTTAAGGCCTTATGTGAGCACATGTACAATTTTGCAAAGCAAAATTATCATCACAGTCTGGAGAGAAAGATGCAGTGGGGAGTGACGAGGTGCTCTGGCCGTTACTTAACTCTCAGAGCAAAGGCAAGAAGGACGAACAATCAGACTGCTAGTGGTACCACTGGTGTTGGAACTTTGATTTTCACGTTGTCTAGTGTGTCTATGTTTATCTCTCTTCTTCTTTGCAGGAATGTCAATCAATATATGTAAATTTGCTTATCATACAATCACCTGACAAGGACATTATGCTAACTGCCACAATTACAACGCTTATTGAAACGATCTCAGACAGCATTCCTTCTATGAGTATCAATACAAGAGTCAAAACTCACCAATCTCTGACAGCATGACCTCAGCCATATGAAGATGACCTGTGCCCTGATACAGTAGCCCCACTCCCATGATGGCGGCCACCCGTGTGTTGTGTGCAATGTTCAGTTCCATGGAGGTCGGGGGTAGCAGAGCTGAGACGTGGACACTCAAAGCTTTGGTCACAGTCGGGTCCATGCTGCCTCGCCTGTGCAGATATACACTAAGATTAGTTGCATGACTCCCCATGTAAAAATCTCCCATTTCTGCCATCACTAGCATTCTTGTTACTAACTCGAATTAGCACACAACAGTCTTGATTCTTCTAATTGTTTCTTTCAACATTCACCGGCTATACACACATGTCATAACTTAACTGACTCACAGAGTATGTTGAGAAAAGTGAAGACATGTAGGCTCTGTGCAGAGTGGCAAGCACTGCTTCAGAGGTCCTGGATGGCTAGCATCCTTTGAATATTTTCTCTAGGTCATCTTAGTATGTTGGAAAATGAGAAGGCAGATATAATAGCTGGTTCTGCACCACTTAGTGGTGAACTGACGAACTGGTTCTGCACTAATTGGTGGTGAACTTCATATGACAAACTAGATGTTTTGAGGGCCCTTTGAGCGTGAGTGAACAGTGTGGAGGCATAAACAGATCATTATGAGTGGATGAGAATGGCGCTGCAGGAAGTTGCCAGGTGATCTGGCTGACGCTCAACACTCAAGGGAAAGGTGAGACGGATGTACAGTCAGACAGTTACTGGTACCATCGGAATTATAACTTTTTTACTTACTGCTGAAGATGAGAACGGGGCACTTATGGGAGTTTCCCAAGCGCTATGATGTTGATTCTTAAATAAACACTCACCGGCTGTAAACTCAGGCAGAAAGTTCTGGTTGTTCGTCCACTTTCAGACTATGGTCTTGTTCCAGTGCAAATTCCTATAACAGATGGGACTTATTTGTATGCAGACTGCTGGTTTGTCACTTCTTAGAAGATCCACTCAGTTTTCAAAGGTAAAACCCATAATTAGTGCACATCTATAACATGTTCTGGGAGGGGGGGGGGGAGAGGTAGTTGTCCCACAAAATTGGAGCTTAAAACCCACAAAGCTTAACTTAACATCATCATCAAGTGCCCTGCTGACTACTGCAACTGTGCATCCCCACATCTTGTGATCTACAAAAGCAAGTACCAGTTCATCAGCTGACAGCATTCCATGCTACAGCACAAGTCTGTCAAGTATCTTGTTTTACCGTCTTCCTCTGTCTCTCTTTCTATTAATCTTTCCAGTTGCTTCAGCAAATTCCAATTTTCTTTCCTCGTAAAGTTGCCAAAAAATTATGACTTCTTTTTTATGAAGTTTGTTTTAAGTTAGTTTTGCATTAAGTTTGTAGTCGCCTATCAACAACCTTCTGTCAGGTGTGCATATAATCATTTCTGACACAGATGATCTTCCACGTGCCTGAGAATCAGCTGTTCACACATGCCGTCTGACTCACAGAGCCTGTTGAGAAAGGTGGAGACAGGCATGCTCCATGCAGAGTGGCAAGCATCACTTCAAAGGTCCCAGGTATACAGCATCCTTTGAATATTTTCTCCAGGTTATGACAGTGTGTTGGGAAATGAGCAGGCAGATAAGACTGGCCGGTTCTGCACCACTTGGTGGTGAATTGATGTATGACAAGCTGGATGTTGTGAGGGCCCTCTGGGAGCAAGTGAACAGTGCTGAGGCACAGATAGATCATTACGGTCTGAGGAGAATGGCACTGCGAGGAGTTACAAAGGGATCTGACCAACGCTCAACACTCAGGGGAAAGGCGAGACGGATATACAATCAGACAGCTACTGGTAACATCAGAATTTTAACAGCAGCTTGCTGCTGAAGAAGGGGAAAGAGCGCTTATGGAGGTGTCCAGAGTGCTGAGATGTCAATTCTTAATTCAACATTCATCTTCCATGTCAAACTGTTCAACATCTCTCTCAGTCTCCCTCTACCTCTTCTCCCCTCCAACTTTCGCATTGTCACAATGTACTCCAGCATTCTCCTTCATCACAACGAGCACAGAATGTAGACTGTCTCCTTCATCACAACGAGCATAGAATGTAGACTGTCTCCTTCATCACAACGAGCACAGAATGTAGACTGTCTCCTTCATCACAACGAGCACAGAATGTAGACTGTCTCCTTCTAAAGAGGACTATCAGTTCTCTTCATGAATCAATTTCTGCCAAGACATTTTCATTACTCGTTTTATCTGTGAAATGTGTTATCATCATTCATTAATAAAACCACATCTCTGCTGTTTCCACATAATTTTTCACTAATTTACCAACTCCACGATTCACGTCTGTATATCAGGATAGGACTGATACAGCTCTTGAGAATGCTCTTTCTCACCTCAACTGACAGAGAAAGATTAGCATTTAGCTAAAAACATTCAAATTACCCATTTTGGCTGTCACAGCAATTGTGACGGTTCTTCTGTAAACTAGTGTCTTTGAGACATCAAGATATTTTTGCGGTGTCTTCTTCTTCTGCCTTTCTAAACCCCAATGGAGCATAGGCCCTCAACCAACTTATGCCAAGTCGTTCTATCATTCGCTATTGCATGCAACTCTCCCTATCTTTTTAACCTCACACTCCAGCTCCCTTCTCCGTGTGTTTTTTGGTCTTCCTCTATTCCAATGACCAATGCGGGTTCCAAAATGCAAAGACATTCTAGTTATATTGTTCGCAGATTTTCGGGACAATGTCTGTCCTATCCAACGCCTGCATCTTTTCTTCGCCTGTTGGTCCATTGGAACTTGTTTAGCTCTCTTCCAAAGTTTTGCATTAGTGATTCTATCATACCATTCAATTCTCTCTATTCTGCTCAGACACCAGTTAATGAATGTCTGTATTATCTCTGAGACATCAAGACATATTTTTTGCAGCGTATTAACTCATTATTACAGATTCAGAAGCAACAGCAGCAGCAACAACTGCAGTAACCACAACAACAACAGCAACAATAAGCAAAGCAATTGTGACTATATGACAAAAACAACAGTAACAACTATTGCGAACCAAAACAATGCAAGTTAGTAGAACCCCTGCCCCACTACACATACAGCTAAATAATTCTGCTCTGAATCAAGTTAGGGAGTTTAAATATCTAGGAAATATGATCACAGAAGATGGTAGAATTGACAGAGAAATAGAAACCAGATGTCAGAAAACAAGTGCACTTATATACCAATTGTCACTATTATTAAGACATCCAAGCATAACTATGAGTGTAAAGAGACAGATTATTAATAGCATATTCATTCCAATATTAAGCTACCAGTGCCAAACATGGACACTATCTAAAGCCTATATACTCAAAATCACCACCTGCGAGATGAAGTGCCTGAGAAAAGCAGCCAACCTGACCATCCGAGATCAAGTGAATAATGAAACTATCAGGCAAATTGTGGGTATGACACCTTGTACTAGATTCATCGAGAAACAGCAGATTAAGTTGTTTGGCCATTTTGTTAGAATGCCACAAGATCAAATACAATCACAAGCACTACATCTCAGAAGATCAGCTACAAGACCAAGAGGACGGCCACAGAAAACATGGATCAACAACATTAAAGACACTCTACGCCTTCACAGCATGACAATAGCCAGTGGCAGCCAGTGTGCACTGGATCCCAAACTATTCCTTCCCACGACGCTTAACAGTAGAAGTGGTTTATGAACAACTACTGCGGTAACAAAAAAACAAAGAAAACAGCAGCAGCAACAATACTATAACCTTAACAAGAGCAATAAGAAAACCATAACACCAACCAGCAGCAATAAAAACATAATAAGCCGCAACGGCAGCAGCAGCAACACCAACAATAACAACAGCAGTAGCAATAACAACACCATCATCATCAACAACAGGGATAGGATAACCCACAACCACTCACTTGGCGGCCGACATGCCCAGCAGGATCGCAACACTGACCAGCTCACTGCCCTGTCAAGGGACAAAGTTTCACCAATAACATAATCCACAAATGTCAAATAATATATAAAGACAACTATTGTCACTTTTCATCTTAAAACAAGTTGCTGGTCTTCTTCTTCTTCCTCTTCACATTCACCAGCTGTCAGCTCCAATGGAAAGTTCTGGGTGTTCGTCCACCTCCAGACTTTAGTTTTACCTGAATATTGCATGCACATCTGTTTCACAGACCTGGTTTACTTGAATGCAGACTCTTGGTTACTTGCTTCTCAGGCAGATGTACTCCGACTTCGAAGGATGCCCCCAATCAGTCAACTCCTACGACGTACTTGTTGGGGAGGCAGTGGGTCTATTCTTATTATCTCCACAATGGGGCTCTGGAACTCACACAGGAGAAGTTGATGATCAAATGTTAGAACAGCTTTCTGTCAGTTTTTTAAAGTTCTTATTCTTCTTCTAGTCCATGTGGCATTCGTAGTCATGTTTACACACAACTTTCTATCTTGTGTATTTTTAAAGTTAAAGGAGTTGACATGCTAGAGGATTTACTTTATTGTGTTGGGCTTTTCCGATAGTGTTTGGTCTCTCCCCGCACGGTGGCTGGTCTTCCAAGAGTGCCATAAAAAACCCAACTCCCAAGCTGCAGCAACGACTCTCAGGGATCTCTGAAAACACTTGCATATGCAAACCGAAAGGCAGTCCAAAATGGAGCCCATAACCTTAGAAGCAGGAGGCAAATGGTTAGACTTTGCCATAGAGGCTTCTTTTTAAATTACTTCACTGTAATCATTGGGATCCAAATAAAAATTTTAAATTCTAAACAACACATCTTCTTCTTCATCAATCACCCGAGTACATAAATGGGTTGTGCCTGTCTACAGTAAAGCTACACTATTTGCGCTTTTCAGTCGACACGTATGACTTCTAGCATTTGCTATCCGGGTTAGCCTTTCCTGTTAGTATGGTGCATGTGCTGCTCCATGCATGTGGTGACTTCATCATCATCCCCTGATCCACACTGTCCCTTGAGGACCCATCCAGGGCATCAGAATGCAGATTGGTTGACCCTCAAGGAAAGGCAAGGGCAGAGCGTGAATATCCATAAATACAGAACTGACACATGGATGTCAGGTACAGGTTTCACCCAAGGAATCGCCAAGCCCTGCTTACCCCACTTACCTCATTGAGATACCCAAGGTTGTTACCAAGAGACCCCACTACTTACTTCATTGAGATACCCAAGGATGTTACCAAGAGACACCACTTACCTCAGTGAGATACTCAAGGATGTTACAAAGAGACCCTCACTTACCTCAATGAGATACCCACAGATGTTACAAAGAGACCCTCACTTACCTCAATGAGATACCCACAGATGTTACAAAGAGACCCTCACTTACCTCACTCAGATACTCATGGATGTTGAATGTACACAGGTTCGGAAGATGACCATTGAGACCTAGCGCCATAAGAAAGCCTGCAAATTCATTGGTCAACTCTTTCGGCTTGTTGTAGATGATCCACGCGGAATCCACCTGTGTGGAGTCAGCAATCCTCAGACCCGCAGCCACACCATTGTGGAACTGTGGCCACACTGACATATTGTTTGGGACGTCAATGCGGGTGAGGTCAACTGTTGTATTTCTGTAGAAGATGCAAGATATAAGAGAGGTATTTATGACAAAAAAAGTCTAATTAAACTGTTGGAAGACAGTTTCTTCTCCTTCACATTCACCGGCTGTAAACTCTGGCAGAAAATTCTTATTCTTCACCCTCTTAGATATTAGTCTTGTTCCAGAATTTTTGCGAGCACATCAGTTTTGAAGATGTAGCTTATTTGGATGCAGACTGTTGGTTCCTTTTTTTATCAAGCAGATACACTCAGAAGAAAGGAAACACTCTTACTTGGTCACCTTTTATGACACTCTTATTTGGGGGTGGGATGGGTAGTGGGTCTATTCTTTTAGTTCTACAAATGGGGTCTTCGAACCCACATGGGTTTAAAAAAAGTGTTAGAGATCCACTGTATGCAACTGTCATTGTGCAGCCTTACCCAAAAGGAGATTTACCCATTTGCAAAGTCTCATCACTAGAACCTGCAGTTGTTATGTGCAATGAAAGAGCAAATACACTGGCTACCTTGCCATTATATCTGAAGGTTAGTCAGTGGATGAAGTTGGCACCATCAGTGCTCTTAAAGACTCCAGCCGAAATGAAGATGTCCACTTCAAAGAGTGTTAAAGGTGACAGCAGTGACAGGTGGTCTCTGTGGCATTATGGTCAAACTGTTATCTCAGTATCTACATCAGCCGGTGATATGCTTAAGCACTCTGTACTGTACACATAATCTCATTTTCTACTTTTTCAGATTCTATGTCTGTCTATCTGTGTGTATGGGTGGTGTGGTGTGTTTGTGTGTGCGTATATGTATGAATGTATGTGTGTGGGGCTATGGATGGAAGGATGAATGTATGTATGTATGTATGTATGTATGTATGTATGTGTGTGTGTGTGTGTGTGTGTATGTATGTATGTATGTATGTATGTATGTATGTATGTATGTATGTATGTATGTATGTATGTATGTATGTATGTATGTATGTATGTATGTATGTAGGTAGGTGTGGATGGATGGATGTGTGTGCGAGTGTGTAGGTATGGATGGATATGTGTGCGAGTGTGTAGGTATGGATGGATGGATGTGCAAGTGTGTAGGTATGGATGGATGTGTGTGCGAGTGTATAGGTATGGATGGATGTGTGTGCGAGTGTATAGGTATGGATGGATGTGTGTGCGAGTGTATAGGTATGGATGGATGTGTGTGTGTTTAGTGATCTTGGTTGGTTCTGTTTTGTGATCTTGGTTGGTTCTGTTTTGTGATCTTGGTCAGTTCTGTTTTGTGATCTTGGTTGGTTCTGTTTTATGTTCTTGGTCAGTTATGTTTTGTGATCTTGGTTGGTTCTGTTTTATGATCTTGGTTGGTTCTGTTTTGTGATCTTGGTTGGTTCTGTTTTATGTTCTTGGTCAGTTATGTTTTGTGATCTTGGTCAGTTATGTTTTGTGATCTTGGTTGGTTCTGTTTTATGTTCTTGGTCAGTTATGTTTTGTGATCTTGGTTGGTTCTGTTTTATGTTCTTGGTCAGTTCTGTTTTGTCTACTTGGTCAGTTCTGTTTTGTGATCTTGGTTGGTTCTGTTTTATGATCTTGGTCTGTTCTGTTTTGTGGTCTAGGTCGGTTCTGTTTTGTGTTCTTTGTCCGTTCTGTGATTTTGATCAGTTCTGTTCTGTGATCTTGGTCAGTTCTGTTTTGTGATCTTGGTCAGTTCTGTTCTGTGATCTTGGTCAGTTCTGTTCTGTGATCTTGGTCAGTTCTGTTCTGTGATCTTGGTCAGTTCTGTTCTGTGATCTTGGTCAGTTCTGTTCTGTGATCTTGGTCAGTTCTGTTCTGTGATCTTGGTCAGTTCTGTTCTGTGATCTTGGTCAGTTCTGTTTTGTGATCTTGGTCAGTTCTGTTCTGTGATCTTGGTCAGTTCTGTTCTGTGATCTTGGTCAGTTCTGTTTTGTGATCTTGGTCAGTTCTGTTCTGTGATCTTGGTCAGTTCTGTTCTGTGATCTTGGTCAGTTCCGTTTTGTGATCTTGATCGGTTCTGTTTTGTGACCCATAACATCAGCAGCGCAACCAAGATTCCTTGACTGCACTCTTTTTTTCTGTCTTCTTCTCTGGGTTCTGTAAAATTCCAGCTGTTCCTCCACTTCTGGACTTAAGTCTTGTTTTTGAACCTGAGTTTTGAGTGCGCAATTATTTTACAGACCTGGCTTATCTGTGTACACACGCTGGTTCTTCACCTCTCAGAGATGAGCTTTGACTTCAAAGGAAAACCCTTCAGTAGTCGACTCTTACAACATGCATGTGAGGGCCAAAATGTGACCCTTGAACCCAAATGAGGATGCCTGCATTCAACACTGTGGGTGTAAGGACCCCCCCCCCCCCCCTCCCCCCCTCAACCCCCCCAAAAGAGCGTGGTCCCCATGAGCACCCACGGCTTTTCTATCTCGTCTCCTGACGTTCTTTTTTGCGATAGAGTATGATGCAAATCTGTGCAGCATAGTCACCGAAAGCAGAGTGCTAGGCCTCTTGAGCTCCCAACCCCTAAAATTAGGGGTGGGGTGGGGGGGGGGGGGGGGGGCAGATGACACTTTCCCGTCCATAATTGTCAAGGGGTATGGTGCCCATTCCCCCACACCAATCATGTATAGACGTCCTCTTCACACAAAAACATTACTGCTTAGTTCAGCCTTGGGCTACCAGTGAACCTACCTGGGCGGAGCTCTGCCTGTGAGACACAGTTTGGCTATGGGCAAGGTCTCTGTCAGCAATGGCTGGCAGGTCTGTAGCGTGAAGATGCCTCTGCATGGAAGAGATAACAACACATAATCTTTGTTTCACATACGCTCACACACTTCTTTAGCAGACAAGAATGGACTGTATCACCAAGCACCATGCCAATCGCTGGCCTAACCTTCATATTTGTGCCAGGCCTGAATGGTCACTGCTCCAAACCACTGTCAAAATAAAATAAAACTTGTCTGCTGCCAAATAACCAGCAGCTGGAATTGAACTGGGTATTTTGGGATTACGAATCATTGTTGCTACCCATTAGATGGTACCATAGGCCATAAGCCTCTGATGCCAACAGTAATAACTTCAAACAGTCAACTAGCACCTGAGATTGAAACGGTTCTGGACCCACATGTTACAAAGGGCAGCAGTTTTCCTCCCTAGTATGGAGATGTAGTTTTATAGACGAGTGATGGGAATACCCTGGACTGATAAAAGGAGTAACAAAGATGTCTTCAAAGAAACTGACTCACGAAGAGAACCAATTGCCCACATCAGAAAGAGACTATCTACTTTCTTTAGTCATGCGAATGTTGAATTAAGAGTCTACATAACAGCACTTGGGACACTCCAATAAGTGCTCTGTCCCTATCTTCAGCAGCAATTGAAGAGTTTCGATTCCCTGAGTGTTGAGCGTTCATTAGATCCCCTGGTAATTCCCCATGTCATGTGATGATCATGTGTTCAGATGGAGAAAATTGGAGTACATCATGACATTAGGAAAGTTGGACAGGAGGAGAGGCAGAGGGAGACAGAGAGAAAAGATGCTAGATAGTTTGACATCGTGGCATGGAGAGTCATCTGCATCAGAGTTGACTAAAAATACACGAGACAGAAGGCTGTGGATAGACATGACTACCAACGCTACATGGCATGGATTTTAAGAAGAAGATGGATATAGAAAGTCTTGTTCTTGTTTGAACACTTTGTTTCTTGATGATGAAGTTTTTCTAGCTGTAAAATTTATTTGATCTTTCTTGTGTTTTAACTCTTAGAGTCCCAAGGAACGCATCATACATACACATGTTCCTACAGAGAATTCCAGTGAACGCATGATGTGCCGATTTTATGTCTCTCATTACTACCCCTTGGACCTGTGATTCTAAACCCTCTGGGACTCAAAGAGTTAATGGGAAGCTGTCAGTGTCTTTGGCTTAGGCATTGCGAACACGCTTCATAATGCTGGGTTCAATCCCAGTTGCGAACGATTTGTCTTTTATTAGTTTGGACAGTGGCACCGAGAGCTGACCATTCAGCATCGATGGCAAACTACTAAACATAAAATTTGCCTAGAAAAACAGAGAACAGCCCAAAAATGCTGGGGGTTGGTTCTGCAACGTCCTGTAAAGGATACACAACAAACTTAACTGGGAAGCCAACCAGTTTAAGACTATTTATCCTCTGTGGTGCCTTCTTTTTAGCAGTCACTGGCTGTAAACTCCAGCAGAAAGTTCTGGCTGTTCATCCATTTTTGGACTTTGGTCTTGCTTCAGAACATGCAGATCGGTTTTACAGACCTGGCTTTTGTGCAGACTGCCGGTGTCTCACCTTACATGCACATTCAATCTGGCTTTGAAGGGAAAAAACCTTCAATTAGTTGCCTGCTATGACATGGCTATCAGGGATAAAGTGGGTCTACTCTTGACCCCTGAAAATGGGGCCCCATAACCCAGACAGAGAATCTGCTGATGAAGATCTTCTAGCTGAAACATTCAATCTGTCATTCTCAACTGTTTTATAAGGATGTTGAATAGTCCTGCTTCTTGTTTCAGTTGATTTATCCTCTTCAGTATGAAATAATGACAGATCTAGTTTGAAGTCTCACCTTCCGACTGGTAAGGCCATTGTCCGCACACATGTTGCCAGCAAGGATTTCTCTTGTTCTTCAATAAAGTCATGGTCACTCACTTCGGGTCTCTGCTTAATGGCAATAGTCACCGGCCTGGAGGACTGCAGCAGTCGGCGGACTTCCTGCACACGCAGGTCTTTGGGGAATCTCAGCTTGAGGACCTGTTGTGGAGAGAATGGAACAAAATGACAAGATGATGTAATATCATAGAGACAACTGAACAAAGGTGATCCATTCTGTTATGTGAGCAGATGAACAATGTGACATACTGTTTAAACATATTAACAAAATTGACAGATGAACAAAGTAACATGTTGTTGTGTGGACAGATGAACAAAGTAACATGTTGTGTGGACAGATGAACAAAGTAACATGTTGTTGTGTGGACAGATGAACAAAGTAACATGTTGTGTAGACAGATGAACAAAGTAACATGTTGTTGTGTGGACAGATGAACAAAGTAACATGTTGTTTTGTGACAGGTGAACAAAGTACCATGTTGTATGGAGAGATGAAGAAAGTGGCATAGTTGTGTAACAAATGAACAGAGTAACATATTGTTGTATGGACAGATGAACAAAGTAACATACTGTTGTATGACAGATGAAAAAATTAACATGTTATTGTATGGACAGATGAACAAAGTGACATATTGTTGTATGGCCAGAGGAGAGATGAAGAAAGTGGCATGGTTGTGTAACAAATGAACAAAGTAACATATTGTTGTATGGACAGATGAACAAAGTAATATACTGTTGTATGACAGATGAACAAATTAACATGTTATTGTATGGACAGAGGAACAAAGTGACATTGTGTACACATATTAACAAAGTATAATATTGCTGTATGGACGGATGAACAAAATAGCATACTATGTAGACGTATTAACAAAGTAACATATTGTTTGTGGGCAGAAAACAAAGTTACATGTTATTGTGTTAACAGATAAACAGAATGACATCCTGTTGTGTGGACAGATAAAAATGACATCCTGTTTTAATGACAGATAATACATAATTTCATCCTACTGTGTAAACTGATAAACAAAATGACATCCTTTTGTGTGAACAGATAAACAGAATGATATCCTGTTATGTGAAAGATGAACGAAACGACATCTTGTTGTGTGGACAGAAAAACAAAATGACATCATGTTGTGTGGACAAAAAAGCAAAATGTCATCATGTTGTGTGGACAGAAAAGCAAAATGTCATCATGTTGTGTGGACAGAAAAGCAAAATGACATCATGTTGTGTAGACAGAAAAACAAAATGACATCATGTTGTGTGGACAGAAAAACAAAATGACATCATGTTGTGTAGACAGAAAAACAAAATGACATCATGTTGTGTGGACAGAAAAGCAAAATGTCATTATGTTGTGTGGACAGAAAAGCAAAATGACATCATGATGTGTGGACAGATGAACAAAATGACATCATGTTGTGTGGACAGATAAACAAAATGACATCATGTTGTGTGAACAGAAAAACAAAATGACATCATGTAGTGTGGACAGAAAAACAAAATGTCATCATGTGTGGACAGAAAAACAAAATGACATCATGTTGTGTGGACAGATGAACAAAATGACATCATGTTGTGTGAACAGAAAAACAAAATGAAATCATGCTGTGTGGACAGAAAAGCAAAATGACATGCTGTGTGGAGAGAAAAGCAAAATGACATCATTTTGTCTAGACAAAAACAAAATGACATCATGTTGTGTGGACAGAAAAGCAAAATAACATCATGTTGTGTGAACAGAAAAAAACAAAATGACATCATGTTGTGTAGACAGAAAAGCAAAATGTCATCATGTTGTGTAGACAGAAAAACA
>CAJHNH020000599.1:177500-250000 GCA_905116865.2 Candidula unifasciata
AATTATTGTGTTTGATTCAGTCGGCATTGTGGAAGGTTCAAAATGGACTAATGTGGCATGAGTGGATACCATGCATCAGTACGCCAACATTGCAGGGAATCGCGTGGATATACTGTCCAGGATTTGCAGGAGTGTGAGGAAATGAAAGAGCGGATTTTCTGGCTACAATAGTAAAAGCTATGAGAACACTCGTATTGGACAAGGGAGATATTCTGAAGACATATATGAATGACTGCTGACAGATGACATGAGATTAGATGAAATAGCATGTGGAAAAAATATGTGAATGAGGGATTAAGTGTGGATCCAGCCAGGAGGGATGGATGAGATAAAGAGAACGATGTGTGTATAAATCAGTGTGCTACGGGAACAGTTAGCATCCACACATTAAGACATTTGCTGCGGGAGACGGAGCATCTATGGGTATCCCCGGTGTGTTATGATGCTGATTCTTTAATTAGTATTCAATAACATAAAAGCTCAGAAGCATGGAACATGATGATTGTCCATATCTGCACAGGACTGCAGGTTACATCCGGTTGGTGTAATCATTACAGGTGCCTTAATTATAACTTCTCTGGAAGTTGAACGGACACTGGGATCTTTCTTGTGTGTCTGCCACCCAGACAGGTTTTTGAGGTTTTGAACGACGGATCAACATCATGGCAAACAGGTGTAACCCATAAGTGTGCCGTTCTCCTTCTAACTCAGGTCTGAGTCCAAAGAAGCTCAGCACAGTGCACAGGCTCTGCAGCACCGATGAGGATCCTGAAATACTTTGGGTAGGCTTTTATCTCCAATTTTTTGTCAGACCAGCGCCGTTAGGCTACTCTTTTCGATTTCCAAGGCCTCCGATCTCACTACTCAGAGACCAGGGGGAATTACTAGAAGTCCAAGTCCACGTGAAAAAAATCCCAGCCCTTACCGGGGATTGAACCCAGAACCTCTAGCACTCGAGGCAGACACCATTCCTCGAGTCCACAAAGCCCCTGTTAGTCTCAGGATAGTATGGTAAACCTTTAGGTAACAGTTCAGAGGGGACAAAGTGATTGATCGACTGATCGATCAGGATGATATTGTTGCAGTATGTGTTGCTTGTGTTTTGTTGCCCTAGATGTTCATGTGTGAATGAAGAAATGAAAACATAAAACAGATGGCAGCTTTCTATTTTAGAATTTGTTCTGATTTGGGTAAGTATCCTGTACTTGATATCATTCTGTCATTTATTAATACTATTGTGTTATATTTGTTTTATGCAATATTTAAATAACATAACGCAAGACCAAGCAAGATAATGTATCCAATTTTACAAGAAAGTGCCACTGGAACTACATCAGCCATGCATTCAGAAAGGATAAGACCAGACTTTCCCACCCAGCCCTCATATGGGGAAGACCAAGAGAGTTTATGAAAAACCATCATCAGGGAAGGCTCAACCATGGGTCTAACAAACATCCAAGTCATAAAAAAGGTGGCAAAGAACCGCCAGACATGAAGAGCTAAGACCTCTACCCTATGCGTCACCCTAGACCCAACATTGGCCCTGGATGTGTGATGAAGCCAACATTCCGCCGGTACTTGACGATTACAGCACAGTTCTGATTACACAATGTACCTGCAGGAGCGATCTTCTTCAAGTACTTGTCTACAGATGTGTCGGTCAAGAGTTCCTCGCTGATCAGCACAGCATACACCTGAGGACAAGTCCATATAGCCAGGTGAAACAGGCTAATGATGAAAACCATATGGGATACAATAAATATAGTCCATGCGACTGGCACCCTTTTCATCTTTCAGATGATAGCGTTATATTGTTCTATAAAGAGGCAAGGAACTCACAGCCCATGACAATGGCGAGTGTGACTAACAAGACCTGCCTGCATCAAGAAAAGTCTTCTATAGCATGAGATTTACAGGACTCTTGTGGTCAACATATGTCTTTAGTCTGTTTCTTCTCGGATACTCAGCTCTCATCCTTTCTGCAGTCATTTCTTCCTGCATTCTCATTCCCTTCCTGATGTGTCCCCTCCACGCAACACGGTCCATGGCATTGTGCTCCCACAAGTCCATAACATTTTGTTCCTCTCTAGAGCACAAAGACTGGTCAGTACTGTAGAAACCACATGTCGCCCATGCATCATGATCCCTCATTCAACCTGCCTTGTTAACTCCAAAGAAAGGGTAACACCAGTACATTTGGAACAATACAAGCTGCAGAGGCTGCCGGATAAGATGAGCAGTGCTCCATCTGTCTGCCTGTCAGAGCTTTCCTCAGCTGCCAGCCAAGGCAAAGGGCCTTATTTGTCCTGCCACAGCAAACAGTTTTTAGGTTGCATTTCCTCTTCTTTGAATAAGGCTAGTACCCTCCCCGATGTTCTCCTCCGCCCGAAGCCGTTGGCACAATATGGGATGCAAGACACACAAAAAGTATAGCAGATGCAAGAGAAACAACTCATAAAGCCACATGACATACTTACAGAAATGACCTTTCTAATGTTGTCACAGACCCCGGGAATGTAAGGCATAGGGTTTGGATCTTGACCTGTGGTCAGGGCTTGTGTGATCCAGCCAAGCACAGTCGGAGCTTCAGATGGGAAGATGTGTGGATACTGCATCTTTTCCAGGTCACCTGGTAAGCAGAGCATTCAAAAACTTAATGCAAGTAACTTAATCTGATGTGTTTCACCCCCTTTCACACAAATTATCTGCTAGATGTTTTATCTTTCACACACGATACAAGTCTATCCCCCCCCCCCCCAGCTGACCCACACACACACACACATGAGACAGGAGGCTTCTCTCATACATGAGAAAGGGGGCCTCTCTCACACATAAGAAAGGAGGCTTCTCTCACAAACAAGAAACACAGCTTCTCTCACAAACAAGAAACAAGGCTTCTCTCACAAACAAGAAACAAGGCTTCTCTCATAAACAAGAAACAAGGCTTCTCTCATAAACAAGAAAGAAGGCTTCTCTCACAAACAAGAAACACAGCTTCTCTCACAAACAAGAAACACGGCTTCTCTCATAAACAAGAAAGAAGGCTTCTCTTACAAACAAGAAACAAGGCTACTCTCACAAACAAGAAACAAGGCTTCTCTCACAAACAAGAAACAAGGCTACTCTCATAAACAAGAAACAAGGCTTCTCTCACAAACAAGAAACAAGGCTACTCTCACAAACAGGAAACAAGGCTTCTCTCACAAACAAGAAATAAGGCTACTCTCACAAACAAGAAACAAGGTTTCTCTCACAAACAAGAAACAAGGCTTCTCTCACAAACAAGAAACAAGGCTACTCTCACAAACAAGAAACAAGGCTTCTCTCACAAACAAGAAACAGGCTTCTCTCACAAACAAGAAACAAGGCTTCTCTCACAAACAAGAAACAAGGCTTCATTCACAAACAAGAAACAAGGCTTCTCTCACAAACAAGAAACAATGCTTCTCTCACAAACAAGAAAGGAGACTTCTCTCACAAACAAGAAACAAGGCTTCTCTCACAAACAAGAAACAAGGCTTCTCTCACAAACAAGAAACAAGGCTTCTCTCACAAACAAGAAAGGAGGCTACTCTCACAAACAAAAAAGGAGACTACTCTCACAAACAAGAAAGGAGGCTACTCTCACAAACAAAAAAGGAGACTACTCTCACAAACAAGAAACAAGGCTTCTCTCACAAACAAGAAAGGAGGCTACTCTCACAAACAAAAAAGGAGACTACTCTCACAAACAAGAAAGGAGGCTACTCTCACAAACAGGAAACAAGGTTTCTCTCACAAACAAGAAACAAGGCTTCTCTCACAAACAAGAAACAAGGCTTCTCTCACAAACAAGAAAGGAGGCTACTCTCACAAACAAAAAAGGAGACTACTCTCACAAACAAGAAAGGAGGCTACTCTCACAAACAGGAAACAAGGTTTCTCTCACAAACAAGAAACAAGGCTTCTCTCACAAACAAGAAACAAGGCTACTCTCACAAACAAGAAACAAGGCTTCTCTCACAAACAAGAAACAGGCTTCTCTCACAAACAAGAAACAAGGCTTCTCTCACAAACAAGAATCAAGGCTTCTTTCACAAACAAGAAACACAGCTTCTCTCACAAACAAGAAACACAGCTTCTCTCACAAACAAGAAACAAGGCTACTCTCACAAACAAGAAACAAGGCTACTCTCACAAACAGGAAACAAGGCTTCTCTCACAAACAAGAAACAAGGCTACTCTCACAAACAGGAAACAAGGCTACTCTCACAAACAAAAAAGGAGACTTCTCTCACAAACAAGAAAGGAGGCTACTCTCACAAACAAGAAACACAGCTTCTCTCACAAACAAGAAACAAGGCTTCTCTCACAAACAAGAAACAAGGCTACTCTCACAAACAAGAAACAAGGCTTCTCTCACAAACAAAAAAGGAGACTTCTCTCACACGTGAGAAAGGACATGCGAAATGAAATTTGCCTTGTTCCCATGAAGTGAGAAAAAAAAAACCACAGCTATGACGGAACAGTTGAATGAGCCACTAACCTTGTGTAACTGGGCTGAGTTCATCAATGTCATGAAACAAATGTGGGAAGTCTCGTCTGTAGCCGTCTGCATAACTTTCACATCTGAGGTCACTGTCGAATCCAGACATGATACACAAATGTGACAGGTTGCAAATATAGATGTTTTAGCAGGCTTTATATTAAGACTAGAAATATGGTAGTTTGTATTTATAGGATTTTGCAGGTTGTACATACATACCTTTGACAAGCTATATGATATACTTTCATTCATGTATATTTTCTTGAATAAACATTACATTGTGAGTCGTGGACCATCTCCCAGTCCTTAAGAAAGAGAATAGGGACTTTTGAGCTGAAATGCTATAGAAAGATTCTCAGAATAGCCGGGACAAAAAAGAGGAGACATACTGACATCTTGAAAGGTCTGAACATCAAGGAAGATTGACTAATAAACAGCATCCTGTCTCGAAAGCTGAAATATTTTGGTCACATCAAGCACCATGACAGATTGGAAAAAATTATAGCAGATGGCATAGTACCAGGAAGGAGGGGCAGGGGCCGACCAACACAAAGATGGTCACAGGATATAAGTGACTCCTTAAGTATGAAAGTACATGAGGCGGGAGAACTGGCGAGAGACCGAGTTTCTTTTAGGTAGACCGCAATGAGAGCGACATTCTGCAAAGGACCTGCTACACGATGATGATACATTACATATTTTTAAAAAACATTCAAAAGAGAGTGGAAGGTCTTTAGTTTACAAACTTACAACAGAGTATGGATGTTCAATATGGCTGCCGTCCGCTGCTCTGCAAACATCCAAGCGGCAGCCAAACTTATCAGACACATGAAGAAGCACCTCTTGCATAACGGAGTTCACTGCAGCTATGATACGGTTCTGGCTGGTTGCTCAACTGCACTCTAGCGGCTGTATTTGAAACTTTAGACCTTCCACTCTCTCTTGCATGTATATTATTCACATTTAACGTTTTTTTTTTTTCAAGAAAATAAACACAAATGAAAGTGTATCAGCCTTTTTGAATAACCCTGTACAGCTCAGAACGAACAAACTTTATTTTCAAAGGACTACAAATTGGGCACACAAGCCCGTTTCACAATCGGCCCTTCCAAACACCCATCTTTCACACTGCAGTTGTAGAGACCATGAGTAGATTGGTCCTGTAATTGTCGGACATTTGAGGCCTAGTTAAATGGGATGACAAGACAGGTGGTGTGTTTCAAGGGATATCGGCACGGACGTATGTCAATGTATGTTGTTGATGTTGAATGAAAGCTGAATTAGGAATCGACATCACAGCACTCGGGGCACTCTGATAAGCGCTCCGTCTACAACTTCAGCAGCAAGCGAAGAGTTCCAGTTCCGAGGGTATCAGTAACTGTTTGATTGTAGATCATTTTCCTTGAGTGTTAAGCGTCAGCGTGTCATGGATTTCAAAATAGATGTCAACACATAAAGAGAATATCTAATGACGACAACACAGGCAAAGTATACCAGGGGATGTCAAGGCTAACAGATTACTTTTAAACAAATATTCTAAAAAATATGTCAAGATAGAAAGTCTTAAAAGTCATCAAAGAACAACAAATGAAGGGGTTTGGACACCTAACAAGAATGCCCTGGTACTATCTGCCACAGCGAGCCACATTAAAATGTTACAACCGTATAGAGCGAGTGGAAGACCTAAGAAAATATGGAGTGATGGCATTTAGAACAGCCTTACAGAAATGAACATTGTTTTAATAGTGCTCTTGACAGAGCTCATCAACAAATGTTACATCTCCCCACGACACTTCGCTGAGGTACAAGGTAGAAGAGAAGAAGAAGAAGACAGAGTACATCAAGGGTGCCCAGATCAAAAGGGAACACAAATGTGCAAGGAAACATAGGATAAAGAATCCTAAAGGTTCAGGTTATGTGCAATTTTTATGAACCTATGACTGACTTCACTGCACCAGGTTTTATCCCATATGGCTCGGTCTTTTTTTCGCATTAAGGCAAGCTGTCTGCCAAAAGCAATGCACATAGCATGAACTCTGTAGCTCCTGCAATGATCCCCATAGATCTTTGTAAAAATTGCACAAGTGAACTTAAATCGTGCAGCCGTGAAATAAACCCATGACCTTCAGTGCGCCAGGCAAACACCTTGATCACTTCGCCATGGAGGTTGAATGGGGTATGGGATCGCCCTTGTTGGTCTGCCTTCCAGACTAAGATTTTTACATCTCTGGATGGCATGGTAAACCTTTAGGAAGCAACCTGGATGGGACAAAACTGATGGTTTGATCAACGTTCTCAGGTCATCTCAGCACTTACCTGGCAAGCTGGTGAACTAAAGGAGCCAGAGAAAGCACTTCCGCTTGCAGTAAAACATTTAATTTCATTTCCTAGTAGGAAGCAGAGAACATATACAAGTTATGTAGATTAAATGAGAAATGATGATCATCATCATCAAATGCCTTGCCAGCTGGCGTAGGTGTTCATGCATCGCCACAGATCTCGGTCTTTGGTGTTCTGGATCAATCCCACTGATGATATTCCTCCATGCCACTGCCTCAAGCCATCCACCATCAATATTTTTTTCGAGAGTTATCCAAAACTCAGACACTGACTACATTTTATGTCTGGATATAAAAGTCACATCAGAAGACAACTATTCTTTTTTTTTTTTGACATGATGATAAAGAACATATGATCTTACATATTTCAAAAAGGCATTAATTATTTTTAATCGAAAAGGTGCTTTTTGAGAACCCTCATTTTTAGAAATGAATTATTACTGTTTTCAGCTCACCCCTAAGATATAGTGAAAACATTTCTGTCTTCATCTTATAGGCAAATATCCCAGACAGGCAACATTTTCATGAAAGCACCCATTTTATTCCTTCTTCTTTTGTTCGCTTACTAATTTTTGTTTTGTCCTGTCCTGAGGCGTAGAATAATGACCTGCCCATGACAGAGTAAGTAGTAGTAGAATAATGACCTGCCCATGCCAGTCAAGTAAGTGGTAGTCATCTCTGGCCAGACTCTGTTCACGTCTGATAGACTGGATGGACCTTTTCTTCTCATATTATGTCACTGCATTCTCTTCCGGTTCTGCCCCTTTCTTAGCAAGTTTATCTGGGCTTTCGTTTCCTGGTATACCACAGTGGGATGGCACCCATTGGAGCACAGTATGCTTTTGGGCAGCCAAGTTCAGATCCCAGGTGAGGGAGTTCACCACTTTTAAGGGCTTGGAGCACCGATAGCGCATCTGTGAAAATGTCCCCTTGGTGGCAGTCACAACTGGTGTTGTGTAACATTTCGGCAGCCTGCTCTAGTGCTAGTATCTCTGCTGTGTAGTTGGAACAGAATTTACCAGTGATTTTATTTCTAAATGTAGAAATATTTGTACAAGTCCCCTGAAGAGAAATGTTAAGTTCACAAAGGAGGCAAAATATGTCTGCCACATAAGCCAGCTTAACCATCCATTTCTTATTCAATAAAGGACCTATTAGATCATATGTTTGGTCTCACAAGACTTTCTTTACTTCATGACTAAGTCTAAAAAACATGTGCAAGAATACGTCCTCTCTGTAACCACCCCATTTCTTCATGAAGGAAAAGTTGGTGATGTGAGTTCATACTCTCCTACAGTGTCATCAGGAGTTCAAAGCTCACTACAAATTGTATTTGATCTTCAGTGTATCATTCAGCACTCTGTTCAGTTCAGATGAAAGCTTCTTGTTTTTTTTTTTTTAACAGTGAGATGCTCTCAGTGGATCAAACAGTGAGTGGATCAAACAGTGAGTGGATCAAACAGTGAGTGGATCAAACAGAGAGTGGACAAAACTCCAGAACTAGTAGTCTGTCCAAATAAATCAAGGCAAAATGGATGCCATGCATTACTGCAGCCTACTGTACACTGTAGCCCTACTGTACACTGTAGCCCTACTGTGCACTGTAGCCCTACTGCACACTGTAGCACTACTGTACACTGTAGCACCACTACTGTACACTGTAGCATTACTGTACACTGTAGCACTACAGCACACTGTAGCACTACTGTACACTGTAGCCCCACTGTACACTGTAGCACTACTGTACACTGCAGCCATCTGCACACTGTAGCACTACTGCGCACTGTAGCCCTACAGTTCACTGTAGCACTACTGCACACTGCAGCACTCTGCACACTGTAGCACTACTGAGCACTAAAGCAGGCATGTTAAACATGCAACCGTGAGCGGCATGCGGCCCTTGGCAAGCACACCTCCAGATTGCAATAAAAATATTCTGCAAATTATTGTTATTAAATGGCTTCAATTAGCTGTTGCGTGTGGCTCTCATGACAACACAAATGTGACTCATATGACCAAGCAGAACCCTCAGTTTGACATGTCTGTAATAGAGCATGATTACCCACTAAAACATCACAGCACACTGCAGCTCCACTGTACACTAAAGCACTAGTAGGTTCTTTCATTACAAATCACCCCAGATGACGTTACAGGGATTGTCCAATACTTTTGAGGATGGTAAGACCGGGTTTCCCCAGCTTTGTAGTGTTTTCAACAATCCCAAAACACCTAGAACTGGATCTAACCCCAACCCGCCTATGTCCCACGAGAGAGTGCAGCCTAGGTCCCACAATTGCATGCAGCCTATCTACCACCCTCTGAAATATTGGACTGTCTGTTTGGGGTGAACAGAAATGAAAGCACCCACTAGTAAACATTAGAGCAGTACTACACACTAGAGTACTGCTGCACACTAGAGCGCTACCACCCACTACAGGCACCACTGCCCAATAGAGTACTGCTGCACACTAGAGCGCTACCACCCACTACAGGCACCACTGCCCACTAGAGCACTGCTGCACACTAGAGCGCTACCACCCACTACAGGCACCACTGCCCACTAGAGCACTGCTGCACACTAGAGCGCTACCACCCACTACAGGCACCACTGCCCACTAGAGCACTGCTGCACACTAAAGCGCTACCACCCACTACAGGCACCACTGCCCAATAGAGTACTGCTGCACACTAGAGCGCTACCACCCACTACAGGCACCACTGCCCACTAGAGCACTGCTGCACACTAAAGCGCTACCACCCACTACAGGCACCACTGCCCAATAGAGTACTGCTGCACACTAGAGCGCTACCACCCATTACAGGCACCACTGCCCAAAAGAGTACTGCTGCACACTAGAGCGCTACCACCCATTACAGGCACCACTGCCCAATAGAGTACTGCTGCACACTAGAGCGCTACCACCCATTACAGGCACCACTGCCCAATAGAGTACTGCTGCACACTAGAGCGCTACCACCCACTACAGGCACCACTGCCCAATAGAGTACTGCTGCACACTAGAGCGCTACCACCCACTACAGGCACCACTGCCCAATAAAGTACTGCTGCACACTAGAGCGCTACCACCCATTACAGGCACCACTGCCCAATAGAGTACTGCTGCACACTAGAGCGCTACCACCCATTACAGGCACCACTGCCCAATAGAGTACTGCTGCACACTAGAGCGCTACCACCCATTACAGGCACCACTGCCCAATAGAGTACTGCTGCACACTAGAGCGCTACCACCCACTACAGGCACCACTGCCCAATAGAGTACTGCTGCACACTAGAGCGCTACCACCCATTACAGGCACCACTGCCCAATAGAGTACTGCTGCACACTAGAGCGCTACCACCCATTACAGGCACCACTGCCCAATAGAGTACTGCTGCACACTAGAGCGCTACCACCCATTACAGGCACCACTGCCCAATAGAGTACTGCTGCACACTAGAGCGCTACCACCCACTACAGGCACCACTGCCCAATAGAGTACTGCTGCACACTAGAGCGCTACCACCCACTACAGGCACCACTGCCCACCAGAGCACTGTTACACACTGCAGCATTCAATACCTCATACACGAGATGTAATCCCAGCAAGACGGATGGACAGAAACTAAAAAGAAGAGCAGACTGGTTAATCCCACATGGACGACCTGACGCAGATTGGTCAGTGGTGGGGCTGCAGTTGGTGATGCCCAGGACATGGTGGGACTGTCCAGCAAGATGATGGTGCTCGCTGTTGAGGATGTACTCCCAATCCTGCAGACACAGAAAACAGCCATGTTGTAAGCGGGCTTTACAAGATAAGCAGCTACTATCCTGCTGCCACAAGATAAACAATCATTACACTGCTCCCAAAAGAAAATAAAGTCATTATGTTGCTCCCACAAGATAAGGAAACAGTCATTTTGTTGCTACCATAAGATAAAGTCATTATGTTGCGTCCACAAGATAGAAAGTCTTTATGTTGCTTCCACAATATAAACAGTCCGTATGTTGCTTCCACAAGATAAAAAGTCATTATGTTGCTTCTACAAGATAAAAAGTCATTTTGTTGCTTCCCTAAGATAATCAGTCAAAATGTTGCTTCCACAAGATAAACAGTCATTATATTGCTTCCACAAGATAAACAGTCATTATGTTGCTCCCACAAGATGAACAGTCATTATGTTGCTTCCACAAGAAAAACAGTCATTATGTTGCTCCCACAAGATGAACAGTCATTATGTTGCTTCCACAAGAAAAACAGTCATTATGTTGCTCCCACAAGATGAACAGTCATTATGTTGCTTCCACAAGAAAAACAGTCATTATGTTGCTCCCACAAGATGAACAGTCATTATGTTGCTTCCACAAGAAAAACAGTCATTATGTTGCTCCCACAAGATAAACAGTCATTTTGTTGCTTCCCTAAGATAATCAGTCAAAATGTTGCTTCCACAAGATAACAGTCATTATGTTGCTCCCACAAGATGAACAGTCATTATGTTGCTTCCACAAGAAAAACAGTCATTATGTTGCTCCCACAAGATGAACAGTCATTATGTTGCTTCCACAAGAAAAACAGTCATTATGTTGCTTCCACAAGATAAACAGTCATTATGTTGCTTCCATAAGATAAACAGTCATTATGTTTCTTACACAAGATAAACATACATTATGTTTGTATTATATTTGTTTAGTTTTGAGTTTACTATAAAACTAAGAACAATATCAATATACAGAACCTCATGTTGTATGATTTTATATATGAAGAATATACAGAACCTCAAAAGTGGTATAATGTTTATGTGAAGAATATATAGAATCTCAATATGGGTATAATGTTATCTAAGAAGAAAAGTATACTCAACCTCATTTTCAGTACGATGAAACTAAGAACACACAGAACCTCCTCACTACTGGTGTGTTTTCTAAGAAGAATATGCAGAACCTCACCAACACTAACAGTATAATGTTTTCAAAGAAAAAGAGAGTACTTAACCTCCTCAGATCCTTGGCCCGAAGGCCTGGCTTTCTTGGGGCGTAACACTGGAGAGAAGGATCCGTCTCTGCCTCCCTGTAAACAACAGAGCAATAAAAATATTTTTTTTTTAAATCAATTAATGATATTACAGTTAGTTACCTGTGCTATTTAATGATTGCTATTATTCTTTTCTCTGTTACTGAAAAATCCCTCATACTTTTCCCTTGGCTAAACACATTTCCTGTAACCACAAATACAATTTTACACATTTTCCTTAACAAAACATACAATCATTCACACATGCCTTAACCACAAACACAATCTGTCACATTTTCCTTAACCACACATACAATCTTACACTCTTCCCTTAACCACAAATACAATCTGAAACACTACTCTTAACCACACATACAATCATACACACTTTCCTTAACAAGAAATACAATCTTACATACTTCCCATAAGCAAAAATACAATCCTACACACTTCTCTTAACCACACATACAATCTTACACACTTCCTTAACCATACACCCATTCTTACACACTTCCCTCAACCACACATACAATCTTACATACTTCCCTTTACACATACACCCCTTTACACTTCCCTTAATCACATATGCAATCTTACACATATCCCTTAACTACACATACAATCTTACACACTTACCCTCACCACACATACAATCTCACACACTTCCCTTAATTATATTAACAAACAATTTTACACTTCCCTTAACCGCACATACAATCAAACTAAAAACATACAGCAGAGGGTCTGGATGATTTTTCTATTCCACAAGGAAAGGACAAAACTTTTAATCAGGTTGCAACTAGCACAATAAGTATGGACACTCTTCGCTGGACACTTAGGAAGACGGCAGAGCAGATATGGGAAAGTCCTCAATACAGCAATGTTAATTCTTCATTCACTCACTAATTCACACAATCAACTTTTTTTTGGCTACTACCTTTTACAAGTTTTGGTTACAAAAAATCCAACAAGCAAATCTAACAGTGCAAGACGTCTGGTTGTGATATATTACAAAGTGAAACTTCACTGCTTAGATACAAAGCTGTATGTATATCATATATATTTATGTGCAAGGTTTTAACTGTTTATAAAACTGTATTCATGTGTGGGTGGTATACAATGGTACAAGTACCGGCATATTTTATGTAGGCTTCATTTTTTCCCCAGATCTGCTGTAATAGACAATGAGGTGAGTACCGGCACCTTTTTGTCTCTAGGAAAAAAGAAATGTTTATGTGTAAGATGTATAAATGACCAAAATTAAACATCACGACATCTGACAATTCACCAAACTTAACAATCTTACAAATCACCAAACATAACAATATTGCAAATCACCAAACTTAACAATATTGCAAATCACCAAACTTAACAATCTTACAAATCACCAAACTTAACAATATTACAAATCACCAAACATAACAATCTTACAAATCACCAAACTTAACAATCTTACAAATCACCAAACTTAACAATCTTACAAATCACCAAACTTAACAATCTTACAAATCACCAAACTTAACAATATTACAAATCACCAAACATAACAATCTTACAAATCACCAAACTTAACAATCTTACAAATCACCAAACTTAACAATCTTACAAATCACCAAACTTAACAATCTTACAAATCACCAAACTTAACAATCTTACAAATCACCAAACTTAACAATCTTACAAATCACCAAACATAACAATCTTACAAATCACCAAACTTAACAATCTTACAAATCACCAAACTTAACAATCTTACAAATCACCAAACTTAACAATCTTACAAATCACCAAACTTAACAATCTTACAAATCACCAAACATAACAATCTTACAAATCACCAAACATAACAATCTGACAAATCACCAAACTTAACAATCTTACAAATCACCAAACTTAACAATCTTACAAATCACCAAACTTAACAATCTTACAAATCACCAAACTTAACAATCTGACAAATCACCAAACTTAACAATCTTACAAATCACCAAACATAATAATCTGACAAATCACCAAACTTAACAATCTTACAAATCACCAAACTTAACAATCTTACAAATCACCAAACATAATAATCTGACAAATCACCAAACTTAACAATCTTACAAATCACCAAACATAATAATCTGACAAATCACCAAACTTAACAATATTACAAATCACCAAACATAATAATCTGACAAATCACCAAACTTAACAATCTTACAAATCACCAAACATAATAATCTGACAAATCACCAAACTTAACAATCTTACAAATCACCAAACTTAACAATCTTACAAATCACCAAACATAATAATCTGACAAATCACCAAAAATAACATACTGACAAATCACTAAATAAAATAAATTGACAAATCACCAAAAATAACAATGTCACCCAAAAAAAAATGTAATCCAATAAATCAAAAACAGTAACAATCTCATTATTCTAGAAAAAAAAAAAAAAGACCTAACAACCGAAACAAAATAACAACCAGACAACTGAAACAAAAAAACAACCAGACAACTAAAACAAAAAAACAACCAGACAACCAAATCAAAATAACAACCTCACAATTAAAACAAAATAGAAATCAGATAACTGAAACAAAATAACAACCAGACAACCGAAACAAAATAACAACCTCACAACTGATACAAAATAACAACCAGACCACCTCCCCCTCCCCAAACCTCACAATTGAAACAAAATAACAACCTCACAATTGAAACAAAATTGCAACCAGACAACCAAAACAAAATAATCTGAGTACTCAAAATAACCTGACAACTGAAACAAAGTTAACAATCCAACAAATTAAACCACATTATAATCCAGCTGACAGAAAAACAAGGACCTTGCTGGTCAGTCGAAGTTTGCCCACATCATATCCCATGAGCCCCAGGATACATTTGGTGAACATGGACCACTCTGAGACGTTGCCGACTCCACCAGGAGTGCTGCGTGTGGTGTACCAGCGGGCCAGCAGCTGGAGAGCCCGGTCACTCGGCAACAAGTGCTTGAGAGCCTTCAAGCAGAGGTCAACTACAACAACAGACAAAAAACATGGATCATAATGTTCTAAACACTGGCAAAATTATATGTCTCATTAATCAGTTTCAAAACTAAGTCATCTCTGGTTACTGAGTTAGGTGACTGGTATGTTATGTTCTTCTGTCCATCAAGAGTGGTGTGTCATGTAAATTTGTCTCCAAACTGGTAAATCAAACAAATTAAACTGTCCCCAAGACTGCTATGTCATGTTATTTGTTCCCAAGACTGGTATGTCTAGGCATTACATCTCTCAGACTGGCATGTCATGTCTAGATGTTTAGTCTCTGAGACTGGTGTGTTATGTCTAGTTATTTAGTCCCTAGCACTGGTATGTCAAGTCTAGTTATTCAGTCCCTAACACTGGTATGACATGTCTAGTTATTCAGTACCTAAAACTGGTATGTCATGTTTAGCTATTCAATCTGTAAGACTGGTATGTCATGTCTAGTTATTCCGTCGCTAACACTGGTATGTCATGTCTAGTTGTTCATTCCCTAAGACAGGTATGTCATGTCTAGTTATTCAGTCTTTAAAACTTGTATGTCATGTCTAGTTATTCATTCCCTAAGACTGGTATGTCATGTCTAGTTATTCAACACTGGTATCTCATGTCTAGTTATTTAGTCCCTGACACTGGTATGTCATGTCTAGTTATTCATTCCCTAAGACTGGTATGTCATGTCTAGTTATTCAACACTGGTATGTCATGTCTAGTTACTCAACACTGGTATGTCATGTCTAGTTATTCAACACTGGTATATCATGTCTAGTTATTCATTCCATAAGATTGGTATGTCATGTCTAGTTATTCAACACTGGTATCTCATGTCTAGTTATTTAGTCCCTGACACTGGTATGTCATGTCTAGTTATTCTTTCCCTAAGATTGGTATGTCATGTCTAGTTATTCAACACTGGTATGTCATGTCTAGTTATTCAGTCCCGAAGACTGGCATGTTGTGTCTAGTTATTCAGTTCCTAAGACTGGTATGTCATGTCTAGTTATTTAGTCCCTGACACTGGTATGTCATGTCTAGTTATTCAGTTACTAAGACTGGCATGTCATGTCTAGTTATTTAGTCCCTGACACTGGTATGTCATGTCTAGTTATTCAGTCCCTAACACTGGTATGTCATGTCTAGTTATTCAGTCCCTAACACTGGTATGTTGTCTAGTTATTCAGTCCCTAACACTGGTACGTCATGTCTAGTTATTCAGTCCCTAACACTGGTATGTCATGTCTAGTTATTCAGTCCCTGACACTGATATGTTGTCTAGTTATTAAACACAGGTATGTCACATCTAGTTATTCCATCTCTAAGACTGGTATGTCATGTCTGGTTATTCAGTCCCTAACACTGGTATGTTGTCTAGTTATTAAACACAGGTATGTCATGTCTAGTTATTAATTCCCTAAGAATGGTAAGTCATGGCTAGTTACTCAATACTGGTATGTCATGTCTAGTTATTCAACACTTGTATGTCATGTCTAGTTTTTCAGTCCCTAAGACTGGTATGTCATGTCTAGTTACTCAACATTGGTATGTCATGTCTAGTTACTCAACACTGGTATGTCATGTCTAGTTATTCAACACTGGTATGTCATGTTTAGTTACTCAACACTGGTATGTCATGTCTAGTTATTCAACACTGGTATGACATGTCTAGTTATTCAACACTGGTATATCATGTCTAGTTATTCAACACTGGTATGTCATGTCTAGTTATTTAACACTGGTATGTCATGTTTAGTTATTTAACACTGGTATGTCATGTCTAGTTATTCAACACTGGTATGACATGTCTAGTTACTCAACACTGGTATGTCATGTCTAGTTATTCAACACTGGTATGACATGTCTAGTTATTCAACACTGGTATGCCATGTCTAGTTATTTAACACTGGTATGTCATGTCTAGTTATTTAACACTGGTATGTCATGTCTAGTTACTCAACACTGGTATGTCATGTCTAGTTACTCAACACCGGTATGTCATGTCTAGTTTTTCAGTCCCTAAGACTGGTATGTCATGTCTAGCTATTCAACACTGGTATATCATGTCTAGTTATTCAACACTGGTATGTCATGTCTAGCTATTCAACACTGGTATGTCATGTCTAGCTATTCAACACTGGTATGTCATGTCTAGTTATTCAACACTGGTATGTCATGTCTAGTTACTCAACATGGTATGTCATGTCTAGTTACTCAACACTGGTATGTCATGTCTAGTTACTCAACACTGGTATGTCATGTCTAGTTACTCAACACTGGTAGGTCATGTGTAGTTACTCAACACTGGTATGTCATGTCTATTTACTCAACACTGGTATGTCATGTCTAGTTATTCAGTCTCTAAGATCCCTGTGTGGCTTCCGGGGACCCATTGTGGGAAAAACAAGAAGAGAACTACTGCCTCCCCAACAAGCATGTCGTAAGAGTCGACTAACTGGGGTTTCCTTCGAAGTCTGATTGCATCTGTCCGAAAGGCAAGTAACCAACAGTCTGCATACAAATAAGTCAGACCTGTAAAATGTATGTGCACTCAGGTTTTGAAACAAGTCTGAAAGTTCTGTATGTTAGTGCTTCCATGGATACACTTCCACGACCTTAATGAGTCAAGGGTTACATTATGATACGCTATGTCTAGTCATTTCTGAGTCCCATGACTGGTTTGTCATGTCTGGTTATTCAGTTCTACAAGTGGTGTGTTATTTCATGAAAGAACTGTGTTCACTTTTTCATAGCATTAAGAAAAATTTTAATGTTAAATTAAAATAGAAAACAACTGTCCATAAGAAACAAGAGATTGGACAGAAACACTGAGAAGAATGCTAATGTTAAATTAAAAACTGTCCATATGAAACAAGAGACTGGACACAGACATTAAGAAGAAGGATAAGCATGTGAAAAAAATATTGAGCTGTCATGTGACCTGTTATATTTCTCTGAATCAGTGACAATTGCCTATCTCTGCCACTAACATCCCGATGGGATACTTACTTCCTGGGGAGCTGGTCACCGGCGGCAGCTCGGTCCTGCATAAGCTTCCATTTAATAATTCCTAAAAGAAAATAGAAAGCCACTGTCTGTGAGATACAAGCAACTTTGAAAGAGACATACAAATAAGAGACAGAAAGTTAAGACTCTGTACATGCAGGTATGTGGTGCATATATTTGATTTTCCAGACACAGATGTGGGGGAAAAAAAAAAAAAAAAAAAAAAAAGAGAGAGAGAGAGAGAGAGAGAGAGAGAGAGAGAGAGAGAGAGAGAGAGAGAGAGAGAGAGAGAGAGAGAGAGAGAGAGAGAGAGAGAGAGAGAGAGAGAGAGAGAGAGAGAGAGAGAGAGAGAGAGAGAGAGAGAGAGAGAGAGAGAGAGAGAGAGAGAGAGAGAGAGAGAGAGAGAGAGAGAGAGAGAGAGAGAGAGAGAGAGAGAGAGAGAGAGAGAGAGAGAGAGAGAGAGAGAGAGAGAGAGAGAGAGAGAGAGAGAGACTTGTTTAACTGGAAACATTTTCGAATACAGAGAATGGGAGATAAATTAAAAGAGAGAAAGAGGGAGAATTACTTGTGAAACAGACATACAAATTACAAATAAGCAAATTCCTGTGCCTGCTATTTTTGTATTTACTTGAGAATGAGGGAAGAGGGGGGGGGGGGGGGAAGAGAGAGAGATAGACGGAAAAAGAGAGAGAGAGAGAGAGAGAGGATGCACAAAGCTGTGACAGATAGACATAAACAAATTCTTCTTCTGTTTCAGCAATCTCTGGTCATGCGCCTAATCAACTGTGGGCCATAAACTGGGATGTCATTTCAAGGTCTCTTATGTTTCCCCAAAGCTGAGATATCAGTTCTTCTGGACGTGGCCACATGTCGCTCCACAAGACACCATGCAAGGGCAGTCATGCAAGACTTGTTCTGGAGTATGTTCAGCACGAAGACACTGACAGAAGAGAGCTGTTTGGCTCATACCTAATTTATACGAGTGCAGTGATCAGTCTGTACGCGAAAAACTTACTTGGTCTGTTCTGTTGAGGTGTTTGAGGAAATCTTTCTCATGGATATAACCATGCATAGGTTTTCCAGTCAAACAAATTTACCAAAAACTATCATTTCTTTTTAAATTTCAGCACTCTAGCTGACATTATTTTAGAGATATCTTGTCTTAATTTGTAATTTCTCCATTAACCAGTCTGAGTAAGTAAAGAAACTATTTGCTCCATTTATATTTTCTCCATTAACCAGTCTAAGTAAAGGACCTTTTTGCTCCATTTCTCATTTTCTCATTAACCAGTCTAAATAATTTAAGGACTTTTCGGCTCCAATTCTAATTTCTCCATTAACCAGTCTAAGTAAAGGATGTTTCGGCTCCATTTTTAATTTCCTCATTAACCAGTCTAAGTAAAGGACCTTTTGATTCTATTTACGTTTTCTGCCTAGGATGAGAGTCATTTCCCTTGCCATTAATGCCTTCTCAGGTCACAGGACCTCTCCTATGTTGCGGGGGTGTCATATTCTCCTTATTGTCAATAGTTTAACCGTTCCCTCTTTTCTGTGTTCCTTGTAAGTGCTTTCTTTCTCTATGGGTGGGAAGGGGGGGGGGGGGCACTGCCAATGAACGTAGAAACACAAAAACATCATAGTTTTGATACTCAAGAATCGTCGCGCCTGCAGGCCATAAATAGATTCACAACAACACAACCTCTCACAAACACTATAATAAGATTAGCGAACACCAAACCAAGCCATATCATAACACCCCCGTGTCACCAATTATGAAATGGAAGCAATTGTGCTACAGAACCAATGAAGAATAAAACAATCTTACCACAGAGAACTTCTTGCCGACATTGTCCCGAAGGTTCTGTATGAAGCTGTTGCCGGGGGTAACCATTCCACTACCAACAGAGCCGTCCACCTGGCCAGTCGACTCCTCCACATGTGCCGTCACTGGTGATATATGGCTTAACTGGCAACAAACAACATCACATTTCGGTCTCCATTAAAATAATCACAACGCATCTATCCACCCATTCTTCTATCTACCTTCCTATTCTATCACCAGCTCACTGATCCACAACTTTATCCACATATCTATCCCCCATTATTTTCATCCACCCACTCATCTATTCATACATTATTTCATCCCCTTATCTACCTACATAACCTTTCACCTATTAATGCTTTCTTCTAATTATCTACCCACACATTCTTTCACCAACTCAAGAAACCACTCATCCATCCAGCCATACATCTACCATCACATTCTTTCTTATACTCTTTAGACCACATCTAGATTTAAATATCAACAGCTAAAATCCCTCCACCTGCATTCGACATCAGCCATGCTAAACATGCAGTCCTATCTGGGTCATAAAGGCGGTGTGTCTACGGTTACTGCCCCACAGCTTGATGTGTTTTAGACTTCATGAGCCAGATCCCCAACTCTGCCGGCAGTAGAATGAGGAATTCTTGCAGCACATGAGATGCATTTCAAATTCGGTATACCTCAGCCAATCGCAGAATATTGCGATTCATGGAACCAAACAAAAAGACCTGGTTATCACCTTGCATTTACCCCGGTGAAACAGTTACTTTTGCCCCGCTCTCTAGCGTAGTTGGCTAAACCGGATTTCGCGGAGACCGGGTGACGTACTCCTTGTGGTCCGGGTTCAATCCCAGGGGTAGGCAGGAAAGCCACATTTTCTCCCAGATTGACGGTATTTACAATGGAATCAAGGCCGAATGGTTGCGATATCCATAATACCGAGCCTAAGGGTTAACAACTCATGGCTTTTGGATACTAAAACAAAAACAGTTACTTTTCAATGTAGTCGATTTCGTGTTTCATTTTAATCAATTGTAATGGCAGTATGCACCCGATAAGATACAGCGAAATATGCCAGGCAATAAATCGTGCAATCTACTGCTTGTGACTTTTTTGTTAAAAATCTTGTTTGCCTAATCTAGGGAAATTTCTCCAGAAACAAAAATGTCTGCCTTAATCCTGTCACACGAGAAGCAGTAAAACCCAAACTTCTGGCTGGGTCTAATTAGTCACTTTTCTGACTTGTATAAGGTGATGTATTTTTTTCTTCTTCACGTTCACCTGCTATAAACTCCAGTGGTAAATTCTGGTTGTTCATCCACTTCAGGACTTTGGTCTTCTTCCAGAGCTTGAGTTCTGCATGCACATCCATTCTACAAATCCCCCATTTTGGGGGAAGCAAGAATAGACCCATTGACCCGCTGACAAGCATGTCATAAAAGCTAAATAATTAGGGTGTTTTCTTCGAAGTCAAAGTGCATCTACCTCGCTTCTCAGGTAGATGCACTTTGACTTCGAAGAAAACACCCTAATTATTTAGCTTTTATGACATGCTTGTCAGCGGGTCAATGGGTCTATTCTTGCTTCCCCCAAAATGGGGTCTCAGAACCCATATGGGGAGTAAACCTGTCCCGTGTAGGGACATCTTTCCACAAACAAAAGCTTCTGCCTTAAACAGAAGACAGTGTGCTGAGCTGAAGGTACAAACCTCATCATCAAAGCGAATATCCATGGCCGAGGGAGGCCGGCTGCTGGTGAAGATGTCCCCTTTTACCGGACTTCCAAATGGGGTAATTGCTGACCGAGCTAGATTGATTGATCCCGACCCTAAGGGCATGACTGGGATATGTACCTGGCTTATCTGCAATGGTGAATTGCGCACAAAATTAAGGCAATGTTGAATCAAATATAAGGTTTCTGCAATGGTAAATCATGTGCATCCACAATGGTGAATTGTGCACAACATTTAGGCAATGTTGAATCAAATATAAGGTTTCTGCAATGGTAAATCATGTGCATCCACAATGGTGAATTGTGCACAACATTTAGGCAATGTTGAATCAAATATAAGGTTTCTGCAATGGTAAAACATGTGCATCCACAATGGTAAATTGTGCACAACATTTAGGCAATGTTGAAACAAATATAAGGTTTCTGCAATGGTATATCATGTGCATCCACAATGGTAAATTGTGCACAACATTTAGGCAATGTTGAAACAAATATAAGGTTTCTGCAATGATAAATCATGTGCATCCACAATAGTAAATCACTCATAAGGTTTCTGCAATGATTAATGGAGTGTATCCATAATGGTGAATCACATCTGAGGTCTCTACAATGGTAAATCATGTGTATCCACAATATTAAATCACAAAAAAGGTCTCTCCAATGGTAAATCATGTGTATCCACAATGGTGAATCACATAAAAGGTCTCTCCAATGGTAAATCATGTGTATCCACAATGGTGAATCACATAAAAGGTCTCTCCAACGGTAAATCATGAGCATTAGCAATGGTGAATCACATGAAAGAGACCTCCAATGGTAAATCATGTGTATCGACAATGGTGAATCACACAAAATGTATCTGCAATGATTAGAAACTTAATTTGGAATGTTGAATCACATATCCCTATGTGGGTTCAGGCTCCCCACTTAGATATCAAAGCCTAGCTGTAAACCACAACATAATGTGCCAACCACCCTTTGAAGGGCGCAGAAGAAGAATCGCATCGATTTATATGCTGAATGAAAGGAGTGCTGAATCAATTTCAATTTATCAAGAATACTTTATCACTTAAAAAATAGTCAGGAAGGGCGAATTATATGCATTTTATCCAGGAAAATCTATATAGTGTGAATAACATGAAATGGTTCTGTCCCAATATCTTCCCCCAGACAGACAGTTGAATATTTCAGGGGGTGGTAGATAGGCTGCATGCAGTCGTGGAACCTAGGCTGCACTTTCTCGTGGGGGACAGGTGGGTTGGGGTCAGGCCCAGTTCTAGATGTTTTGGTGTAGTTAAAATCATCAGAAAGCCGGAAACCGGCTCTTACCACCATAAAAAATATTGCTCTCCCGTGGCGTCATACTGGGGGGAGACATCGGGAAAGCACCCATAAAATGTATGTGAGATGATGAATCACACACAAGTGATATCTTATATTAGACCACAGAAAGTCCATATGGAGGCTGACTTATGTGACATGTTTCTTAAGTGATGTCAACAGCAAATGACTGATATAAAGACAAATTTAAAAAAAAAAAAGACACAAAACTAGCCTTGGGAGACCTCACTCCATATAGGGTCAACAAACACAGACAAAAAGGGTCACAAACTTAACCCTGGTGACCCCAATGTACACAGGGTCAACACACACAGACAAGAAACATGGATTTACCCTGGTGACCCCGCTGTACATAAGGTCAACAAACACAGACAAAAGACACACATTTACCTTGGTGACCCCGCTGTACACAAGGTCAACAAACACAGACAAGAAACACAGATTTACCCTGGTGACCCTGCTGTACATAAGGTCAACAAACACAAACAAGAGACACACATTTACCTTGGTGACCCCGCTGTACATAAGGTCAACAAACACAAACAAGACACACATTTACCCTGCTGACTCCGCTGTACATAAGGTCAACAAACACAAACAAGACACACATTTACCCTGCTGACTCCGCTGTACATAAGGTCAACAAACACAGACAAGAGACACAGATTTACCCTGGTGACCCCGCTGTAAAGAACAAGCACGCCTGTCATCTCCAGCACCAGCAGCATGTCCTGGCTCTACAACAGGACAAATCAAGCAATAGGACAATATCAAGTAACAGGACATCATCAAATAACAGGACATTTAGTAACAGGAAATATCAAGTAACAGACAACATTAAATAACAGGACATCAAGTAACAGGACAATATCAAGTAACAGGACATCAATTAATAGGATGATACAAAAAAGAGACAACATCAAGTAACAGGACAACATCAAGTAACAGGACAACATCAAGTAACAGGAAAAGTTAAGTAATATGATGACATCAAGTGAAAGGACAACATCAAGTAATAGGACAACGCCAAGTAACAGGCCAGTATCAAATAACAGGACAACATCAAATAACAGGAAAAATCAAGTAACAGGACAAATCAAGTAAAAGGGCAACATCAAGTAACAGGACATCATAAAGTAACTGACAACATCAAGTAACAGGATGACTGCAAGTAACAGGACAATATCAATTTTTAGGATGGTATCAAGTAACAGGATAACATCAAGTACTAGGACAATATCAATTTATAGGACAATATCAAGTAACAGGATAACATCAAGTAATAGGACAACATCAAATACTAGGACAATTTCCTATCAATTTATAGGATAAGACTGGGCAAGCTAAGACAAAGCAAGACAAGACAAGACTACCTCAATTGGTGTGGCATCCTTGGCATGCAGGTAGGTCACAGAACCAAATATTAGCTGGCTGCGGTCATTGCTCTCCTCAAACTTGAGACACCTGTTGATCAAACAAACATCTGGCATCAAGCACTGGACACAGCCACATCTGACATCAGTGGTATATTTGACAGCCACATCTGACATCAGTGGTATATTTGACAGCCACATCTGACATCAGTTGTATATTTGACAGCCACATCTGACATCAGTTGTATATTTGACAGCCAAATCTGACATCAGTTGTATATTTGACAGCCACATCTGACATCAGTTGTATATTTGACAGCCACATCTGACATCAGTTGTATATTTGACAGCCACATCTGACATCAGTGGTATATTTTACAACCAGTGGTAGACATGGTCCAGCTTCTTCAACCGACTATGGGTCTGGTTTGTAAAGGATCATTTCTACTGCAGATAGACAGCTCCTTGAGTGTCCCAGTCTCCTCCCATAGATTATACAAAACACTCAGAACAGTGCACAAATTGCAGCATCAATGAAGATCCAAACTGGAACCACACAGGCTACGAATTGGCAAGCTTCACTGGAAAAGTCACGGGTAGTGAGCATACTTTGGATACTTTCTCCAGGCCATACTGGTGTGATGGGTAATGAACAGGCAGACAGACTGGCTGGATCTGCACTACTGGGTGGTGAATTGATACATGACAAGGAAACAAGCAATGGAATCAGTAGAGATAGAAGATTATTATGGCCTGGAGAGAATGAGGCATCTGGGTGTAACCAGAGGGTCCGGCCGGCTCACTACACTCAGAGGAAAGCAAGACGGACATACAATCAAAATTGCGACCGGTACTATCAGTACTGGAACTCTGCGCTGGCTGCTGAGGATGACGATGGAGCATGCATGGGAATGCTCCGAGGGCTGTGATGTCAATTCACTTGAGGATAAGCAATCTAGCAAACAGTAGCAACTTTGGCCTCTTTATCTCAATTTTTTTTCTCCTTCTTAGCATTCACCGGCTTTATACTAAGGAGGAAAGTTACGGCTGTTAGTCTACTTCAATGATCTTTTCCAGAACACGGAGGGATCTTAATTTACAACTGTTAAAGGATTTTTATCATACGCAGTGGTTAAATAAGACCCGGTTACAGAACCTAAACGACTGGCATGAAACCATAAATTCCATGGCAAATGACCGCCAAAGATCAGACAGTCAGCAGAAACTGGTGACCTAATGACATGCAGTGTTTACAGGATGATGATGATGAATGGTTAAAAACTGATGTTCTGCCTGAAACTGGAAAATAAACCAATCAGACATGGAATTTTAGAAAGACAACATACACAAGGCGAGAGAAGTCTTGGTTCTCCACTGTATTGGTCTGAGGCATGGACAACATATCAAGACAAAAGAAAAATATACAGATTACCTGAGATGTTTTATAGAATTTAACAGTTTATATACAATGTACATGAGATGTCTGTGTATGTAATTTATCTTGTTGTTTATGTACAATTTATATGTGATGTCTACGTACAATTTACTTGTGATATCTATGTGCAATGTACCTGAGATGTTTATTGACAACATATACCTGAGATGTTTATGTATAATTTGCCTGAGATATTTATGTACAACTTACCTAAGATGTTTATGTACAAACTGTACGTGAGATGATTATGTAAAATTGAACTGAGCTGTTTATGTACACAAACGGAGATGTTTAGGTACAGTGTGACAAACATTTTAAGGTACAATTTACCTGCAATGTATGTGCCCAAGTTACCTAAGACGTTTACCAATAACTTACCTGAGATGTTGCTTGTACGGAACCATGTAGCAGAGGTACTGCTGCCCACACAGGTCCCTGCTGAGGAAAGCCTTGGATGCCTTGCCTAGGGCCCCATCCCTGGATAGAAAGTTTATATGACAAAAACATTTAACATCAGATACTCCTAGTTTCCGGCTTGATGCTGACCACATCACCCATCACCCATCTTGTGCCGATTGGTCTATAAAATATAGGTCTAGCCCTATATGCCTTAAGGCGTGGAAAGGGATCATTTTTTTTTTTTTTTACTTCTACTTCAGTTGTTACAACTACAGCAGTTGCCATCTCAAATGTCTTTAACATGAAAAGTTAGTTGTTCATGCATTGTTTCACAAATATAATGTGACATGTACAAACAACCTCAGAACCCTAATGTGTCATGTAGAAACAGTTTTTAAAAAAATTACTGTTTTAATGCGATATTCCATACCTGTGCAAACAATCTCAGTTTTAAAATGTTTCATACCTTTGCACATAATCACAGAGTTCTATATGACATTCCATACCACTGCAAACAATCTCAGAGTTTTAATATGTTTCATACCTTTGCAAACAATCTCACAGTTCTAATATGACTTTCCATACCTGTGCAAACAATCTCACAGTTCTAATATGACATTCTATACCAGTGAAAACAATCTCACAGTTCTAATATGACTTTCCATACCTCTGCAAACAATCTCACAGTTATAATATGACATTCAATACCAGTGCAAACAATCTCACAGTTCTAATATGACATTCAATACCAGTGCAAACAATCTCACAGTTCTAATATGAGATTCCATACCTGTGCAAACAATCTAACAGTTCTAATATGACATTCCATACCTGTGCAAACAATCTCACAGTTCTAATATGAGATTCCATACCTGTGCAAACAATCTAACAGTTCTAATATGACATTCCATACCTATGCAAACAATCTCACAGTTCTAATATGACATTCCATACCTATGCAAACAATCTCACAGTTCTAATATGACATTCCATACCTGTGCTAACAATCTCACAGTTCTAATATGACATTCCATACCTGTGCTAACAATCTCACAGTTATAATATGACATTCCATACCTGTGCTAACAATCTCACAGTTCTAATATGACATTCCATAGCAAACAATCTCACAGTTCTAATGTGACATTACTGACTGCCAAGCAATGCACTAACGCATGTGGGGAGAAGCATGGACAGAGAAGATATTGTCAACGCTGTAAGGACTGGATAATGATGAATCTCTTGACACTAACATGACTGCGTGACACGGGGGTAAAGCATGGCGAAGAACGTCTATGCCGCCTTCTAGGCCAAGATAGGAGACATTAAAACCAACAGCTCATGGACAAATCAGTAGAAGTACCTTGGAGTGGCTGCTGCACTGGAAGACTGAGCAAGCATGGGAATGCCCAATGTGCAATGACGTCAACTGTGATAACATATCTCAGAGTTCTAATATGACATTTTGTACCTGTGCAAACAATCTCAGAGTTTTAACATGACATTCCTTTCTTGTGCAAACAACTTGAAAACTCTAATGTTGCCGTCTATCAAACCTAGCTGCAGGTTACCTGTATTTCAGTAAGGATAACAACTGACACACCTGTCTCTTGCTGGAGGTGTTACATTAGAATTAGCTGTAGGTTGCCTGCATAACACTGGGGACAACAACACCTGACATACCTGACTGGATGAGCTGTCTCCTGCCACAGGTGTTCCAGGCAAACACTAGGCTGCAGGGAGGCCAGGGGATCTGGCAGCAGGCTCTCGTTTGTCAAGAATGCGAGAAACAACATGCAGACAATACATGAGAAAGTAGACAACAGATGAGAAATTTGACAACAGATGAGAAAGTTGACAACAGATGAGAAGGTAGACAACAGATGAGAAAGTTGACAACAGATGAGAAAGTTGACAACACGTGAGAAGGTAGACAACAGATGAGAAAGTTGACAACAGATGAGAAGGTAGACAACAGATGAGAAAGTTGACAACAGATGAGAAAGCAGACAACTGATGAGAAAGCAGACAACTGATGAGAAAGTAGACAACAGATGAGAAAGCAGACATGAGAAAGCAGACACAATCAACCACACTCACTCTACTCACCTGGACGTGAAGGCAGACATGCCTGGACTCGAGCGCAAAATCCCAGCAGGGGACATCACCCGTCCTGAGATACTTCTCAACGGCGAGTAGCTGGGTGTGTTGCCTGCCCCTGGGCCAGACACATTGGCCAAGTGTCGAGATGAGCTGCTGGAGAAGCTCAGACCTCCCCCAGCACCAAATGCATGTGAAGTTGCATGAAGAAATGAAGTAGTGTCCAAGGAGCCTGCCAGCTGATTGATCTCCTGTGGAGAAGGTAACAAATATTCAGCCAGAAAACTTTGAAGGCAACAACAGTAACTCCATACAGTTAGCTGACCTTTTGAGATCAAGAAACAACATCAGACTCTGAAAGCAATAATAGTAACAAGAAAAGAATTAATTAAATACAAAATATGAATCATCATCACACGTCCTTTCAGAAGGTTGCTTTCATCACGGTCCGCAGGAAAGAAGCTCCGCCTCTCGCCAGCTCTCCCAACTCATGCACTTTCATACCCAAGGAGTCACTTATCCTGTGCCCATCCTTGTGCTGTTAGGAAATACAATTCTTTCCTGGTACCATGCATTCTGCTGTAATTTTTTCTAATCTGCTGTGGTACTTAATACGGCCAAAATATTTCAGCTTCCGAGACAGGATGCTGTTTATTAGCTGATCTTCCTTGATGTTCAGATCTTTCAGGATGTCAGTATTTCTTATTTTCTTGGTCTATGGTATGCTGTGAATCTTTCTATAGCATGTCAGTTCAAAAAGCTCTATTGTTTTCCTTAAGGACTCAAACTATGACTAGGTTGCTCAGTGAGGAAAAAAAATGTGCAGATGCAAATAATGTTTCGACTGATAAGAAGCAGAAACGTAAGACAGCCCCCAGACAGTTGAGTCACATGGAGAATTTAGATGAGTCAAGAATTGACATCACAGCACTCAAGGCATTCTCATGCGTGCTCCGTCCTCATCCTCAACAGCCAGCACAGAGTTCCAATACTAATGGTACAGGTCACAATCTGGTTATATGTCCGTCTTGCCTTTCCTCTCAGTGTAAAGAGCCAGCCAGACCCGTTGGTTACACCCAGGTGCTTCATTCTCTCCAGGCCATAATAATCTTGTTTCTCTACTGATTCCGTTGCTTGTTCCCAAAGGACCTTGACCACATCTGCCTTGTCATGTAACAGTTCACCACCCAGTGGTGCAGATCCAGCCAATCTGTCTGTTCAAGGCGTGGAAAAAAAGATAGTCACGTGGAGAAAGAACTCGTTACTTCTATGTGTTTTTCTGCATTCATGCAGGGACGTATTTGTGGAAAGGCAGTGATTTTTGCACCTTTTAACTGATATACTCAAATTCAGGTATTTGTTCGCTTGGGTTAGCTTTCCAGGTTAGTTTCGTAGAACACTGCACAGATTCCTTGTTGTATAGTCATCTGTGCTTCCTAATTCACAGCTGGTGCCCTCCTTTCCTCCTGGAGGCCGGTCCACAGCAGCCATGCTAGTCAGCCCTCAAATAAAGGCAGGGACAAAACATGAGCATTCCATGCCGTCCACCATCCAAAGAGGCTTTCATCTTTGCAGAACTAGTACAGGGCATTCGGGTATTGGGCTCACACCCTGCTCATGACTGCATAACCTCACTTCTGTATGTTCAGCCTCTCTCCCAACATGGACGGCCCCTTTATGAGCCAGGAAGAAGTGGTATGAACTATACATAAAATGTAGGTGCAGGCAAAGCTGTTGCAAAATAAGAGACAAACAAATGAACAAAAATAATAAAAGTAGAAATAATAATAATTTGAGGTAAGCTGATATCCATATCATTGCTATAACAATTTCACCGCAGTTCACAGAGGGTGAACGTGAAGGAGAAGAAGTTTTATTCACTCATAACAATTCTGGGTACAACTATTGTTTTAGTCTGCAAAAGATAGAGTGACTTCCCTTCCCATTCATGACTTGTGTTATGATATGGCTTCGTTTAGCGTTTGCTGGCCCTATATAATTTTTGTGGGAGGTTGTGTTGTCATGAGTCTATTTGTGTTCAAGTAAGAAGTACTGCAGAGGGAAGCACCGAGAGCTCAACAATTCATGAGTATCAAAACTAGAACATTTAAAAAAAAAATTATTTCTGCGTTTACTGGGGGCTACAAAAAAAAGCCACTGACAAGGAATGTAGGAACAGAAAAACATCCCAGTTTTCATATTCCCGAACCGTTGTGCAAGTGGCAGAACGTGACAACAATCACGCAAGCGAGCTCTGACAACATGAGAAAAGATAAAACAGTTAAAGTGTTGACAATAAGGAAAACATGACACCCCTACAACATAGAAGAGGCCCTGCAACTCGACGAGGCATGAATAGGAAGGGAAGTCACTCTCTTTTTGCGGACCAAAACGTTACTTTTACATAATACAGAATGAAACATTCAGTTGTTCGCCCGCTTCTAGACTTTCGTCTTGTTCCAGAACTTGAGTTTTGCGTGCACATCTATTTTACAGATCTGGCTTATTTGGTTTGCAGAATACTGGTTCCTCGCCTCTCAGGCAGATGCACAACGACTTTGAAGCAGACATTCCTAATTAGGTAAATTTCACAACAAGCTTGCTGGGGGGCAGTGGGGCTATTCTTTATTCTCCAAAACGAAGCCGCAGGATCCAGCTCCAACAAGACAAAGCTGTATGGTACACAGGAAGACTGCATGACAGCTTTCATCAAGGCTACTGGAATCCTGATTTAAGTTGTCTAACAGAAGGATGACAGGAGAATTCTTAAAAGCTATATAAATCCTATATTTATATACAGGTGTGAATCATGGACAGTTAGTAAATTAGTGAAGACTTATTTAGAAAATGTGGAGATGTGGTTTTATAGATGAATTATGAGAATACCCAGGACTGATAAAAGAAGTAATGAAGATGTCTTGAAAGAAACTGGCCCACAAAGAGAACTGATAGACTATACCAGAAAGAGACAATCTAGATTCTTTGGTCATGTGATGGAAAGGAGAAAACTGGTGTACATCGTGACAGTAGGAAAGTTGGAGGAGAGGAGTGGCAGAGGGAGACTGAGAGAACACATGCTGGAAAGTTTGACATTATAGCATGGAAGATCATCTGTGTCAGAGCTGATTAAAAGTACATGAGACAGAAGGTTGTGGACAGACATGACTACTAACGCCACATGGCACAGACTTTAAGAAGAACAACAGAACGAGTGAGAAAGAAGAGACATAAATTACCTCCTGTCTGGCCTTTCTGATACTCCACACAGAGTGGTGACCCAGGGCCGAGTCGTATGTGAAAGCCAGCGAAGGTTCGGAGCTCGTAAAGATGAACACCATGTTGCAGTCTGTCAGGTAAGATATCTTTGGTGGGCCACCTGAAACTGATTGATGGATATCAACTGAGTTGTATCATATCAAGTCTCATCTACAATATAGAGAACACTACTAATCACATCCATGGGAAGTCAATATTTCGGTTTAGTCCCCACAATGAGAGTCAATATTTGAGTAGTTTACACAATGGAGGTCAATATTTGAGTAGTTTACACAATGGAGGTCAATATTTAGGTTTGGTCCACACAACAGAGGTCAATATGTAGGTTCAGTCCACACAACAAAGGTCAATATTTAGGTTCAATCCACACAACAGAGGTCAATAAGGGCAGGAGCTCAGACATAATGTAAGGACAAGAAAACAGACATCATGTAAGGACAAGAAAACAGACATCATGTAAGGACAAGAAAACAGACATCATGTAAGGACAGAAGCACAGACATCATGTAAAGACAGGAGCACAGACATCATGTAAGGACAGGAGCACAGACATCATGTAAGGACAAGAAAACAGACATCATGTAAGGACAGGAGCACAGACATCATGTAAAGACTGGAGCACAGACATCATGTAAGGACAGGAGCATAGACATCATGTAAGGACAGAAGCACAGACATCATGTAAGGACAGGAGCACAGACATCATCTAAGGACAGGAGCACAGACATCATCTAAGGACAGGAACATAGACATCATCTAAGGACAGGAACATAGACATCATGTAAGGACAGGAACACAGACATCATGTAAGGACAGGAGCGAAGACATCATGTAAGGACAGAAGTGCAGACATCATGTAAGGACAGGAGCACAGACGACATGTAAGGACAGGAGCACATACATCATGTAAGGACAGGAGCGCAGACATCATGTAAGGACAAGAGCGGAGACATTATGTAAGGACAGGAGCGCAGACATCATGTAAGGACAGGGGCAGAGATCATGTAAGGACAGGAGTGCAGACATCATGTAAGGACAGGGGCACAGAGATCATGTAAGGACAGGAGCGCAGACATCATGAAAGGACCAGAGCACAGACATCATTTAAGGACAGGAGCACAGACATCATGTAAGGATAGGAGCACAGACATCATATTACCTGAGGACCTGGTAATGACTGGAGCCACGTCATCCAGTGGGTGCAGCAAGCTGAAGATCACCGCCTGACTAGGACAATTCCTGCAACAATTTGGCAACATGTCATGCAAGCACACAGACATATTTCCAAAACAAATTGCTGATACTGCCAGTAGTTACCAATCTTGCACACCAGGTAATGACAGAGCTGACAGACTGGCAAAGAAAGGAGCAAAACAAGAACTACCACCTACAGCGAAAACCCTACAGACAGAAAAAACACTAATAAAAGCTATAAACGAAGAGACTTGGTTGAACAGACAGGCTATGGGAGACACTGAAAGAGAGGTTTATAGACACATGACTAGCCCTGATCCTAACAACAGCATTAACAACATAACAAGAAGGGACCAGGCCACCATCTTATGACTCAGAACACAACATACTCCACTCAGTGGACATCTAAACAAAATACAGCCACAACACTCCCCAGAGTGCCAGCTATGTAATTACCCCTACGAAACTTTTGAGTGCCTAAAACTCAGTAACACTATAAGAATGCTACTCCCTCCTAGACCAGACAGGTGGAACACCTTGTACGGAGGAAAAGAACAGCTTGTGAAAACATGCAAATTCCACTGCATGGCATTGGGCCAGAGGGCGAAAGCTCATGGGCCGCTGGATCAAAAACAACAACAACCAATCTTGTAGTGTAGGTAGTGGTGAGGTGGTCTTAGAATCTAAGGATTCAGGGCCGCATGGTTAGTGCTGTCATCATGGACTGTGCAGCCTAGGAGCTTATTTTTGCCCCCGACCTGTAAACCAGATGTGCACACAACACTCAGGTTGTGAAATGAGTCCAAATTCCAGAGGTGGGTGAACAACCAGGACATTTTGCCGGAGTTTACAACCGGTAAACATGACGAAGGAGGAGAATATGGTGCTGTCTCAACTATGGCTGGTCGCAGTGGACATATGCAGTCGTTGCCATATTTCCTAATATTACATGGTGAGGCGCTAATCTACAAAAGGCAAGCTCTACATTTGGTCACTTCTATAACTGGTCATTCTCAAGAAGTACCCCATGCCAGCTGCCGTGGTGCGGTGGCTAGATGCTCACCTGCAGATCTGAAGTTTGTGCAAATACAAAAAAAGCTGGATTTTTTTTAATGACCTTGGCTCCCAGGTTGACCCAGCCTTGAACTGGTCCTGGGTGAAGATGACCGGCATGATGTTGACCAAATCATCCATCCAATGCTGACTGGTCTACAAAGTATAGGTCTAGTACTATATACCCAATACACCTAATGATATGGAAAAAAATATACTTTACTTTTTACATTTCTTTTTCTAAAACTGAATGGGGGAAAAAATCTGTTTTCTTCAATTTATTAGTAACATTAGTGGCTTCTTTTTAACTCTTTGAGTCCCAGAGGGTTTAGCATCACAGGCCCAAGGGGTAGTCAAGAGAGACGTAGACGTAAAATCGGCGCATCATGCGTTCATTTAGCTTCTAGGCAGTAACCTAGGAGCGTATGATGCGTTCCTTGGGACTTAAAGAGTTCAATATATTTTTGGGGGGGATTTCGGAAAAGGTGACGTCATTCGTGAGCTGACAATAATGAAAGTCAGTGTGAGTGACGTTCAATCCCATCAAGACCACACAACGCGCGACCAATACCCGGTGACACAAAGTGCCACCATTCAGAACAGGATCACTCAGCCCAAGTCCCGGAAATCCTGTTCAACTGGTAGATTATATTAGGGCCCCCAACAACAGCCGTGGTGGGGCCTTAAAAAAACAACAACAACAAAAAATGTGCCCCATACTGGGGCGGAACTAATTTGAATGTGGTAGAAAGTAATTATTTTATCAATTTATGCAAACAGCTTTTAGTCAATGGAACATCAACACCACCTCATACCTCTTCTGAGAGTTTATTTCAGCATGAGACAGGGCCCTCTCAAACAGGAGCCCATTCTTGATCACCCAAGTCCGGGAGACCTGAAGAAGAAAAGGGAAACACACCACTGTACAAGGAAATGCATTAATCTTTTATATGATAGTCGTCATCATCATCATAAATCACTTCTGCCATAGTGTCGTAAGAATGCTGCGATCCAGTGCCTGTATGCTGGCTATGCTATTGTCATCCTGTGAAAGTGAAGTGTCTTTAATGTTGTCTATACATATTTTCGTCGCCGTTCTCTTGTTCTTGTACCTGATCCTCTGAGAAGTAGTGCCTGCGATGGTACTTGATGTTGCTGCATCTAACAAGGCATTAAAACTTCACCCAACAACAAGAGTGACCTCCCTTTCTACTGATGCCTCGATCTGGTGTAGGGCTTCTACTATGTCGCAGGGGTGCTTCCTAGGTCCCGCGACTGTATGCAGCGAATAATAGAGGCTGCATATAGTCATGAGACATAGGCTGAGGCTGGGGTGTAGGCAGATTGGGTTTAGGCCCAGTTGTACATATTTTGAGACCGTTAAAAGCGGTCACAGCATAGAAAACTCGAGCATCAGCTCCTAACAAGGAGTCAAATATGACTCACTACGCCTAAAACCACTCCGACACAGTACAGGTGCTACACCAGATCGAGGCATCATTGGGAAGGTAGGTGACTCTCTTTGTTAGGTCTCTTATCGAGACATGTACCACTTCTTGATGACTTTAATACAAGGAGTTCCCACGATCTTTTCATTATTAAACTTCATCTCGGATGGTCAGGTTGGTGGCTTTTCTCAGGCATCTCATCTCGCAAGTGGTAATTTTGCATATATGTGCTACAGATAATATCCATTTTTGGCATTGGTAGTTCAATGTTGGAACAAATGTGCTGTTTGAATGATGTTGTTTGTGTGCACTCACAGTTATGTTTGGATGTCTTAACAGTGGTGACAACAGGTATATAAAAGCACTTGCTTTCCCACCTATGTATACGATAGCAGAACACGGAAACACAGATTTTCAGTAGGATGATCATACCAGCACCATCAGCCATAGTGAGCTATCCCAACATCTGGAAATCAATATGGCAGACAAGCGGCTGACTATTTTTAGTCATGCCATTGCATTTTCCTCTATGTGTAAATTGAAAGGATACAGTTCCAAGATACTTTCAGTGCATGGTGTGACACTGTGAGCTGCAGATTTCATTTGAAATGCTTCTTAACTGCCCCAATGTGGTTTGTGCTGTGAACCGTAGATTTAGAAAGTGGTCAGTGGCAAGTTGCCATAGAACTGGTGGTGCCTGATGTGATTAATTGCATGTGCAACTATTGATCTGTTGTAATAATTGCTGCTTCCACTGATAAAAAAAAATGCATTTCTAGTAACAGACTTTTTACACTGGCACTTCTGACGGCTGCCTTAGACACTTAATGCATGTGTATGCAACAATGGGGTCACTCGTTTGTTATGAAGCAGGGACTGCGACTACCTGGAAATGGTCACAATTCTCAGCTCTTTATTAATATCCTACCCCAAACAGGGGAAATCCACAGGTCACGGGACAGTCTAATATTTCAGGAAATGGTAGATAATCTGCATGCAGTCATGGGACATAGGCGCATGCATCTGAGGGACCTAGGCTGCACTCTTTCGTGGGATGTAGGTGAGTTGTGGTTAGGGTCAGTTCTATTTGTTATGGGGTCGTGAAAAGCATTAGAAAGCAGAGAACCCAGTGTTACCACCGTCTAAAATGTTGGGACTATCATGTGATGTCATCTGGGGTAGGATATTAATAAAGAACCCAATTCTCTGGCCACAAGATAAATGAATACATAAATAAACAGAGTTCTGGCCAACACATTGTCTCTTTATTAATTATTTTGGCACAGCAGAAAACATTTGAAGATGATGAATGCTAATATATACTAAAACAGATATGGAGAAAGGTAGAAAGAGATGGCAAAGATTGGTCTTGAACCATTCAATAGTAAGAGGTCAGCCTGTGATTTGATTCATAGTAACAGATTAAGAGGTCAGCCTGTGATTTGATTCATAGTAACAGATTAAGAGGTCAGCCTGTGATTTGATTCATGGTAACAGATTAAGAGGTCAGCCTGTGATTTGATTCATGGTAACAGATTAAGAGGTCAGCCTGTGATTTGATTCATGGTAACAGATTAAGAGGTCAGCCTGTGATTTGATTCATGGTAACAGATTAAGAGGTCAGCCTGTGATTTGATTCATGGTAACAGATTAAGAGGTCAGCCTGTGATTTGATTCATAGTAACAGATTAAGAGGTCAGCCTGTGATTTGATTCATGGTAACAGATTAAGAGGTCAGCCTGTGATTTGATTCATAGTAACAGATTAAGAGGTCAGCCTGTGATTTGATTCATAGTAACAGATTAAGAGGTCAGCCTGTGATTTGATTCATAGTAACAGATAAAGAGGTCAGCCTGTGATTTGATTCATAGTAACAGATTAAGAGGTCAGCCTGTGATTTGATTCACGGTAACAGATAACAGCAGTTGTGGAGTTTCAATCATCCTAGCGAGCCAGTTCATTCTTCTCGATAATTGGTATTCTGAGAATCATTCTATAGCATTTTTGCTCAATGGCCTCTATTTTCCTTCCTTCATGACTGAGACAGACCACAACTCACATCCATATGTTGCTACAGGAAAGATGCATGCTCTCAAAATCTGGGCTCTGATTTCCTTGCTTAACCACAGACTTTTAATGCTAATTAATCTTTGTATTGCTATGGTCATTACCCTTTTGATTTATGTTTAACAGTCTCTATTGCTTAATCTGTCGAACAGTCTCTATTGCTTATTTCTGTCGAACAGTCTCTATTGCTTATTTCTGTTGAACAGTCTCTATTGCTTATTTCTGTCGAACAGTCTCTATTGATTATTTCTGTCGAACAGTCTCTATTGCTATTTACAAAGCTTAGATATTAAACGTTTTGAGACATTTTCAATGTCTTCATCATTTATTACTACTTTTGGGTGATAGTCAGTTTTTGTCTGTTGACATTTTTTTTTTCTTTAATACAATTTAGTTACTGGTAGATATTTCAATTTATACCACCCTACAACCCAGTGTGGAAAGTATGGAAACATTAAAACAAAACAAACGAAGGACTTTTATTTCCTTGCTGGTGTGCAACCACATACTGTTAATGATGTTTAATCTTTTTATTGTTATGGTCAACCATAGCCCCGGTTAAGGCTGAGATTTTTTTCACGTGGACTTCTAGTAACTTCCCCTGGTCTCTGAAGAGTAAGATCGGACGCCCGTGTGTATTGCTGTGCATATAAAAAAATCTTTAGGCAGTTGGAAACTGAGAAAGAGTAGACTAAGGGCGCTACCCGGGCAAAGTTTGAGAGTTAAAAATCTACCTAAAGTATTTCAGGATCCTCGCCGGTGCTACGGAGATTCTTCAGACTCAGGCTTGAGTCAGAAGCAGAACAGAGAACTTATGGGTTAGTACCCTTGTGCCATGATGTCGATCCATCGTCTAAACCTGTTTATAAACCTATCATCCTTTTGACTTCTGCTGAACAGTCTCCAACACTGCTTATTCTAAAGCCTAGAGAATCGAAGTCTGTGAAACTAAACAGTAATTTACGGTTTAAACACCTGAATGAGCCAAGTTGTAGATGGTTACCTGAAATGGCAGCGGGGTGGAGTACTCGCCTCCGTGCTCCCTGAAGAAGGTTAGCGTACTGGACTCCAACACACAAATGCCTTGTTCTTTTTTACCTGGCAGGCAAGAACACACGCTAAATAACATGAGAGAAGTAAAGATCATACAGATATCCCATTACACCAGGGGGCTGTGCCTATCACTTTTCCAAGGTGCGGGGGTGGGTGCCGCGTTAGTGCAGTTAATAGGAGACTCGCTTCCAAATTCAGCTGCGACACGCTGCAGCACAAAGCCGGTGTTTGAAACCGGGCGGTTCCCAGGGTTCACCCAGCCTCTAGGTAATGGGTACCAGAGTTAACACTCTGGGATAAATGGCGGAACGTTGCTGTAGCTGTGGAGTTGCATGCGGACGATGACACAGGCGGACAGTTTCTTATCAGCTGTCCGTACTGGTGGCAAAGCACTTATGGTTTAAAACTGTGTTCAATGACGTTGGTTCACATCTCCCAGACTTTTTACCTTTACAAGAGCTGGATGGCAGCTAAGAGGGAGCAATCTCAGCGACGATCAAGACAGGCAGTGTGTTATCAACAATAAACCCATGTGTTATTTTTTACTGCCATGACAGAGCCGCACAGCGAAGAATAAAATCCAGAAGTCACAAGCCAGGTCCCCCCCCCCCCCCCCCCCCACAGTGTGAGAAAGATGAAAGGGCTGAAATATTCACAGAAGCTTCTTCTGATCATCGGAAGACTCCTTGTATGCTGGCTCCTCTGTGTAGTTTCTTACACACCAGATTACAACAGAGACTAGCTAGGCACTGTTCTACCAGAGCGAATGTTTTGGATTTCAAAGCTGCAGTTAAGATTTGCTAATGACCTTCACTCCCAGGGCGACCCAGCCTAAAATGGGTACCCAGAAAAGTCCTAGGAAGTAAAGAAAGCTGGCTTTATGTTGACTACATCAACTCTCTGGTGTCAAATGGTCTATAAATATGAGTCGAACAATCACCTATCTGGTGCCAACTGGTCTATAAATATAAGTCGAGCATCACCCATTTAGAGCCGATTGGTCTATAAAAATGAGTCCAACTATCACCTATCTAGTGCTGATTGGTATCTAAATATTAATCAAGCATCACATGCCCGAATAACCAATGATGTGAAAAGGGTCCTTTCTTTATAGATTATGTGAGAAAACAAAACACCACATATTAGATTACGCCAAAGAAATAACCACTAAATGCATTAGAATAAAGCAGAGAAGTAAACAATCATATACTTGCTTGTGTAAACGTTCTGTTGCCAGGATAATGAGTTGAGTGCGTGTGTAACACTGTGAGCTATTGATTTGATGTGGAATGTATGTTTTTCTCTTGTGCCCACGGTGTGTTGTTGACTGTACTAAAATGGCCAGTGGCCGATTATGCTCAGAACCATGATGTGGATGCAATGCCGGCTTTCATGATTGACTGTATGTGCCAACAATAAGCTGCAATTCTGGTGTTGGTCTATTAGTGATAGCACATCTGACAACTGCCTTTTTACTTTGCTTGTCCAAGCTTCAAGATTTTGCTGGGACTAGCACGTTTTTCACTAGTTTTCAAATGGCATAGTGAACTACATTTTATGTTATTTCCACTGGCACAGGAACAGAGCCGTTATGGGGTGACCATCTGAAGTGACGTTGGAACATCAACTAACTAACTTCCTTGTGTGTTTATCCATGCCTTTCCTCAGCTAGTCCTGAGTTTAGAAGTACCTAATGATCTTCTTGCCTTTCCTTTTCTACTCTTGGGTAACGATTTCTCCTGTAAAGTCTTTCCTTTTCTACTCTTAGCCTCTTTTAAATCACACCCTTAGGGGGCTGAGTGGTCTCGAGCTATGGCATCCGCCTCAAGTGCTGGAGGTGCTGGGTTCAAACCCGGGTGAAGGCTGGGCTTTTTCACGTGGACTTCTAGTAATTTTCCCTGGTCTCTGGGTAGTAAGACCAGGTGCCCATGTGTCTTTTTTGCGCACATAAAAAACACCTTGGCAGTTGGAAATCAAAAAAGAGTATCTTAACGGTGCTGCCTGGACAAAATTATGGGTTTAAAATCTACCCAAGGTATTTCAGGAACCTCGCCGGTGCAACAGAGTTTGTGCACTGTGCTGAGATTCTTCAGACTCAGGTTTGAGTTAGAAGTAGAATGGAGCACTTGTGAGTTATACCCGTGTGCCTTGATGTTTATCCGTTGAGTAAACATAAACACAGACTATACATTTCTAACAGATTTTGTTCAAGTCTCTATGTCAGGTTGTTTTTAATTCCATTTACACAGACAGGTGTAGTTTTACCCTAGCCCAGTCTGTAGTCCCCATTTACCAAAGCAAGCACATACACACACAATATTCTACTAGCATAACCCGAGACAAGCGTACAAACAGTTTCATTGCACCACAACCAATGTAGCCACTGTCCACATAGACAAATGTACAATTTCACCCTAACCCACCAACCTCACTCAGGCAAATGTAGTTTCACATTAGCACAACCACTTGACCCAGACAGGCGTACACATAGACCTTCACCCTAGCAATAAGCTGAGCGAGACAAGTGTACACCTTCACCCTAGCACAACCACTGACCCGGACAAAAGTACACACACAGAGCTTCATCCTAGCAACAACCAGTTGAATAAGACAAGCATACAGTTTCACCCTAGCAACAATCAGCTGAGTGAGACAAGCGTGCAGCTTCACCGTAGCACAACCAGTGACCCAGACTAGTGTAGACATATAGCTTTACCCTAGCAACAAACCAGTTGAGTGAGACAAGCATATAGCTTCACCCTAGCAACAACCAGTTGAGTGAGACAAGCATATACATATAGCTTCACCCTAGCAAACAATCAGCTGAGTGAGACAAGCGTGCAGCTTCACCATAGCACAACCAGTTGAGCGAAACAAGCGTACAGCTTCCCCCTAGCAACAACCAGCTGTGCGAGACAAGTGTACAGCTTCAACCTAGCATCACCACTGACCTGTAGCTCCCATTTCAGATCGCGAGTCCACGTTGTGTTCACTGGCAGACAGGACAAATGAGCCCCACAGCGCCTGGAGACAAGTCAACATCAGAACAATACCAAGGTTAGAAATGTGGCCAAATATTATTTCTTTCAAATAAAATTACCACCTAACATGGATGTACACACAAAATGACCACCTAACATGGATGTACACACAAAATGACCACCTAACAGATGGATGTACATACAAAATGACCACCTAACAGACGGGTGTACACACAAAATGACCACCTAACAGATGGATGTACACACAAAATGACCACCTAACAGATGAATGTACAAATAAAATGACCACCTAACAGATGGATGTACACACAAAATGACCACCTTACATGGATGTAAACACAAAATGACCACCTAACAGATGGAAGTACACACAAAATGACCACCTTACAAATGGATGTACACACAAAATGACCACCTAACAGATGGATGTACACACAAAATGACCACCTAACAGATGGAAGTACAAATAAAATGACCACCTAACATGGATGTACACACAAAATGACCACCTAACAGATGAATGTACAAATAAAATGACCACCTAACAGATGGATGTACACACAAAATGACCACCTAACAGACGGGTGTACACACAAAATGACCACCTAACAGATGAATGTACAAATAAAATGACCACCTAACAGATGGATGTACACACAAAATGACCACCTAACAGATGAATGTACAAATAAAATGACCACCTAACAGATGGATGTACACACAAAATGACCACCTAACAGATGAATGTACAAATAAAATGACCACCTAACAGATGGATGTACACACAAAATGACCACCTAACATGGATGTAAACACAAAATGACCACCTAACAGATGGAAGTACACACAAAATGACCACCTTACAAATGGATGTACACACAAAATGACCACCTTACAAATGGATGTACACACAAAATGACCACCTAACAGCTTGATGTAAACATGACTTGACCATCTAATAAATTAATGTTCAACTTTAACATCTAATAAGTTGTTGTACACATGATCTCACCATCCAATAAATTAATGTACAGTCTGAACATCTAACAGCTTGATGTACACATGACTTGACCATCTAAGAAACTGATGTGCAACTTGAGCACCTAAGCACCTGATGTACAGATGATCTGATCCTGTTTAACGGGTGACAGAAAAGACTTAACCATCTGTGATACACAACATTCACTACATCAGGTGCCAACCCTCAAACATTTTATTGTCTTCTGTATTACAAATAAACAAACTGTTACTACTACTTCTTTTGTCCTACTGCTTTTGTCGTAAAGGAGGGTTACTCAACTGGTGTCCTGCGGGCCACATTTGGCCCACTGAGACCTATAAAGTAGCCTACAGATATCTGCATTGCATTAATGATCTTTCTATGTCCGGGCTCAAGCCTCTGGCAATCACCATTTTCAAAAAGTTGGCCTCTAAGTAAATTTTTTTTAAACATCCCTGCCCTATAGAGTCACAGGTGTTGTTTCCCAAGTTGCGTACCTTGTGTTAATGTTATACTGAATTTCAGCAATGTCTCTTTTACTTCCTCTATCCATTATTTCTTGGTCCACCTCTTGTCTTGTAACCTACTCTTCTCATATATTACGCTCTGGCTGATTTTGTTCTATTCTGACCAGATGACCAAACCATTTGATTTTTTGATATTCTATAAAATTATTAACCGGTTCTGAGTTTTCAAAATGGAAAAAAGTTTTACTGTTAGATAAATTGCACATTTAGACTCAATTACCTGCAGCACAGGTGTATCCATGGTAAATGTTTTCACCACTGTGCGTCCACCATCCTGACTTCCGCGACTCCACACTACGGAAGCACCCCGAACATACAACTCTTCATCAAACACAGAGTCCTTGCTGTTGTCATCACTACCATCATGTTTCCTGAACAGCCAGTTCTCTTTCTGAATACAACAGAAATATATTCTCACTGAGCATAAACAGACCATTATATTTAAAAAATATTGGTCCACTGGAAATATTTTGTGAATGGCGGAGAAGTTGAATGTGAAAATGTGGTTTAGAAAACAGAGCACACAGTTGTATGTAGCAGGTTTGGGAGGACTGTTAAAATGATAGAACAAGTGCATCAATGGTAGTGGAAATTATGTTGAAAAATAAAAGGACAGTGTATGTGTGAAAATTAATGGTTTCCAAGTTGTTATCGTCTGAAGTTTGTGTGTGTGTGTTTTAAACAACCATTTGTGACTTACTGACCTTCCATCGTACAAAATTCCTCAACACTAGTCCGCCACCTGCGACTGGCAGATGGCATAACAACCATGCACTGTCTCATCAATCTGACTGACTATGTCTGTGACATGTCAATGACAAATGTCATCACCACTGGTCCCCTCCTGCGACTGGCAGGTGACATAACAACCATGCACTGTCTCATCAATCTGACTGACTATGTCTGTGACATGTCAATGACAAATGTCATCACCATTGGTCCCCTCGTGCGACTGGCAGGTGACATAACAAACATGCACTGTCTCATCAATCTGACTATCTATGTATGTGACATGTCAATGACAAATGTCATCACCACTGGTCCCCTCCTGCGACTGGCAGGTGACATAACAAACATGCACTGTCTCATCAATCTGACTATCTATGTATGTGACATGTCAATGACAAATGTCATCACCACTGGTCCCCTCCTGCGACTGGCAGGTGACATAACAACCATGCACTGTCTCGTCAATCTGACTAGGACTGTGACATGTCAATGACAAATGTCATCACCACTGGTCCTCTCCTGCGACTAGCCATTGCACTCCTTAATGCTGTAACCCAGTACAGTGCAAACCTGATAAGGAGAACTCACCGAGGACCCAAGAAGTAGTTATCAGAAATTCCTCTTACCCAAATTAGAGTTCAAGCATATCAAAATGCATTTAAATATACAATTCAACGGTGAATTAGTGTTGAATACGACAGATGTATAACAGAAAATATGTAAATCACCAAAAGTGTTAATGTACTAAGTTGGCACAAATAATCAGAGAATAATATTTCCTACATTTTTTTTAAATGATTGCTGGAAGTGTTGATCTTTGCTATTGTCCTTTTTTTTAGGGGGGGGGGGGGGGGGGGGGGGGCACTATTTCAAATTTTTGTAATAGCTCAATCCTTCTATTCAAAGATGTTGATTATAACTTTTCAGCCATTTTTTAGGGAAAATATCCATATTTTAATACAGACGAAGATCAAATTGTGACAGAAATTCCCCTCAAGCAGAATAATTTTTTAGCCTGGGACACATTTATTCATTGAACACATCCGAAAATTAATGACAAATAGATTCTGCTTAACCAGACTTTTTTTTTTTTTTTTTTTTGTACAAAGAAGACAAATTGCTAAAGATGCACAAATTGTTCATCACAACAGAAATCACCCCAACTGAGATCACTTTGAGTGGTCTGCATTGTGAAAGTGAATCCTACTCCCAGCTTGTCTCCTGTACCTGTATCTGCGGCTTTGTATGTATGTATGTCTGTATGTGTGTGTCTGTGGGTGTGTGTCTGTATGTCGGTGTGTGCCTGTGTGTGTGTGTGTGTGTGCTTGTTTCTGTGGGTAAATGTGTGTGCATGTATGTATGTATGTGGAATGTGTGTGTATATATGCAAATTTAAGTGAGTGGGTGGGCGCGTGTATGTGCACGCGCAAATGTGCGCATGCATTTTACCACCCATGCTATTATATTTTTTCTTGATATTCACAATATAACATAATTCCTTGCCCGATTAGGGTCGTGGAGGTGTATTGATGGAAGCACTAGCCCATAAAAACCTGCTATCTTTTCTGTCTTCCGCTTGATGAATAATAATGAATAGATTTTCTGCGCCCTATTCTTCTTTGACTACCCCACAATGTTCCTTGAAGTACAGTCTTTGCAATTAAATCACGTCTCTAACATGCCCAAACCAAGCTAGATTGTGACGTTTCACCACTGCCAAGAGAGGCTAACAATATACATATTATTAAATGAATATAACATGCTCTACTGATAAAATACAACTGCTGTGTGAAAGATGGGTGTTTGAAAGAACCGAATGTAAGATGGGCCTGGGTGCCCAATTAGTGAGCCTTTGAAAATAAAGTTTGTTCATTCGTTCATTCATTTGTACCTTCTCAAAACCTTACCTTGACAGACTCCTGTAAAGAAATCTCCTTGAACGACTTGATGAGAGGAATTCCATGATCTGTTATGGGTGATCCCCCTTTTCTCTGGATCTGAAACTGCCCAGGATGTTGATGTATGTACTCTCTGCCAAAGGGAATGAAGTCCTGGGTTTCACAGGCAGTAATCATGTCATCCGACTCCAGGGTGACAGACAAGTCACAACTGCAGGCTGGTTGAACTGTGCTGAGGAAATTATCATCGCACATATATTTGTTTTATAACAGTGGCTTGATGACGATGATGATGAAATGAAAGTTTAGCAGATAAACACGACTTCATAACATAGGAGTTCACAATCATCATAGTCCCATAATATAGTGTTTCATTTGATAATCAGACCCCAACCCCTCCCCCACCCCCCTTCCCACCTTTGATGATCAGATGCTAAGGGTTTGATGTTTTCAAATGTAAGACCGGCTATCCTTCGATTAAGGGGCACTAAAGATGGCGGCCACAAAATATCAGTTCGAGCTGCAGTCAATTGCGCACTTTCAACTACTTCCGCATCTCCTGCAGCTTTGCTCGTGAGACCTAGCCATCAAGTTTAGCCCCAATCCACGCCTCGTGAGCAACGTGGGGGACACCTGACTGCGGCTCGAACGGATAATTTGCGGCCGTCATCTTTAGGGCCCGTTGATCGAAGGATAGCCGTAAGGCCTGTCCAGTCAGGGAAATTCTGAATTTAGGTTCTTCTCCTCTGTCCCTGTACCAAGGCAGGTAGTTTCATTCTGGAAAAGCTGGCAAACCTTACATGTCCTCATTGCATTTGCTGTCTTTTTGTAATTTGAAATTGTTGTTAGCAGAGATTCACAGTTGCTAATGTGTTCATGGATGCCTAGAACATCTTCACTGTATGTATGAATGTATGTATGTATGAACGTATGTATGTATGCCAGTATGTATGTATGTATGCCAGTATGTATGTATGTATGCCAGTATGTATGTATGAACGTATGTATGTATGTATGTACGTATGCCAGTATGTATGTATGTACGTATGCCAGTTTGTATGTATGTACGTATGCCAGTATGTATGTATGTACGTATGCCAGTATGTATGTATGTATGCCAGTATGTATGTATGTATGTATGTATGTGTATGTATGTGTATGTATGTATGTATGTATGTATGTATGTATGTATGTATGTATGTATGTATGTATGTATGTATGTATGTATGTATGTATGTATGAACGTTTGTATGTATGTATGTATGTATGTATGTATGAACGTTTGTATGTATGTATGTATGTATGTATGTATGTATGTATGTATGTATGTATGTATGTATGTATGTATGTATGTATGTATGTATGTATGTATGTATGTATGTATGTATGTATGTATGTATACATGCATATATGTGTGTTTAAGTGAATGGGTGAGCGTGTGTAAGTGGGTGTATGTATGCACATGCAGGTTTTTGCATGCACTTTACAACTCATGCTTTTGTGTTCTTTTATAATATTCATAATATGCATATCATCATATGATCATAACATGCTTTATATGTAAAATACAACTGCTGTGCGAAAGATGGTTGACTGGAAGGGCCAAATGTAAGACGGGCCTGCGTGCCCAATTTGTGACCCTTTGAAAATAAAGTTTGTTTGTTCGTTCACTTACGACTATTAGAATCTAAACGTAAAAATCTCTGAGGCATATTAGTACAACGAGAAAAGTTCCAACTAAAAAAAATCCCAAATATAACTAGCTGACAGATGCAAGATCCTGCCATATTCTGCACCTGTAGCTAGATATTCTGTGAGATCATTAACCAGCAAGAGAAGGTGATTAACAAACAAATAAAGACAGGAACTGTAAATAAATAACAGTAAGAAGACAAATATGAGAACCATAAATAAAAATGAGAAGATAAATATGAGAACCACAAATAAAAATGAGAAGATAAATATGAGAACCACAAATAAAAATGAGAAGATAAATATGAGAACCACAAATAACAGAGAGAAGACAAACATGAGAACCACAAATAACAGTGAGAAGATAAACATGAGAACCATAAATAAAAATGAGAAGATAAACATGAGAACCATAAATAACAGTGAGAAGATAAACATGAGAACCACAAATAACAGTGAGAAGATAAACATAAGAACCATAAATAACAATGAGAAGATATACATAAGAACCATAAATAACAATGAGAAGATATACATGAGAACCATAAATAAAAGTGAGAAGATACATTTCTTCTTCTTCCCGTAAACTAACTCCAGTAGAAGGTTCTGGTAGTTCATCCTCTTCTGGATTTCAGTCTTGTACGAGTACCAGAGTTTTGTGTGCATATCTGTTTTACAGACCTGGGTTGTCTGTAGAATGTTGGTTCTTCAGGCAAATGCACTGTGATTTTGAAGGAAACATCCCTAATGAGTCAACTATTAAGACGTTTGTTCGGGTAGGGGGCCTATGAACTAGAAATGAATGACACTTCTGGTCAAAATGGATGATAGGTGTGGTCACATTTGTTGGTCGTGGCAAGTTTTTTTTGCTTCTGAAAGACAGTAGCCATTGCATTCTTCTCCATTTGTAGACTGACAGGATATAGTTTTGTTGCCCATCTACTGGGGTGAGTGCATGGCATGACACTGTGAGCTGTGGATTTTATTTGGAATGTTTTTCAACTGCTGAGTGTAGATTCAGAAACTGGAGCATAACTTGTTGCCACAGAATTGGTGGTGCCTTATGTGATTACAACTGATCCTGTCAGCAACTGCTGATCTGTTTGTGGCTGCTGCTTCCATCAATGGTGAACTGCATGTCTAATATCGGACTGTTTGTGTTAGCACTTCTGATGGCTGCCTTGAGATTTTAAGGTGTATGCATGCTGGTGGACATGATGAGACTGCTGTCTGTGTTAATATTTCCACAAGGACAGTTGACAGTGATGGACATTCTATGTGTGTTTTTCATTGGCACAGGTGAGGAGCAACTATGGGGCGACCCATTTGCTATGAAGCTGAAACCCAGATTTCATTACCAGAGAACCATAAATAAATTATAAAGTGAAAACCATCAACTAAAGTATAATAAACTGGCCAGTCACTCACTGTTACTCTGCACAAGCTTGCTTTTGGTGTCGAAAATTAAATATGCAGATTATGAAGCCTTTGGGTTCTACTGCGGGTTAGTTGCTTCTTCTGCTGTTGTTTTGGCCTGTTGCTGTCAGTCATACTCACAGGAAAAACTGCCGCTATTTGTGAAATTAGTAGTTAGTGACAGTCAGTGCCCCTGTATAAACTCATAATCACTGAATGTTGGTATCTATTGGCAATCAATAAATTAAAAAACTCAAACAGTGTGAAGTGTGGTTAATTAATCTGACCCGAAGAAAAAACGGCTATCTTCCGAATAACGGGCACAAACGATGGTGACCGCAAAAACATCCTAACAGAGCCTCAGTCACGTGTCAACTGGACACCAACTTACAGCGACCTAATTTGCAGTTTTCCGGCGACTGCCCACACCGCCAAGTGTCCCACAAGCGGTGTGAACTAGGTCTAAACTAGATGGCTGGGACTCACGAGCAGCTTTCCTCTTGAGTCCTAGCCATCTAGTTTAGCCCCAATCCACGCCAGGGGACTCTTGGCGGTGGCGGCTGTCGCCGGAAAACCGCAAATTAAGTCGCCGGAAGTGAGCAATTGACACGTAACTGGGGCCCCGTTTTTGGCTGCCATTGGCCGCCATCTTTTGTGCCCGTTATTCGGAGGATAGCCGAAAAAAACCAACAACTGTTTGGCAACACCACAAGAGTCCAGTACACAGTACACAGGAAATGTCTCATTATTGTTAGTTTTGAGTTACTTAGTTATTAACACTAGAGATGCACGTATTCAATAGACTAGTTCGTCATGTCTAAATTAAAATAAAACAAATTATAATAGTTTCAGACTGAACTGTTAACTCAACAGTTCAAAGACTCAACAGTTCAAAGAAAAGCAAACAAACATGTCATATATGACGGGGAACAAGTTGATGAACTCCGGTAGATTTATATTTACTGGACGATTTTTGTTCTCCCACCTGTGTTATGTTATCGTCGATACGTGTTAGTATGATAAAAAAATTACCGTTATCGGTAATGTTTAACTAAGCTGTAAGTTTAACTGTCATCAGATTGAAAACATCAAAATAAACAGAAGATTTTGTTCAAAATTGCTCCCACTGCGCCGCCATATTTCATCGTCCTCTAGGCATTTCGCTGTTCTTCTGTCTATATATTATTTGCTTGCAGAATCATAACTCTATCGGCCACTGATTTACCCATTGGCTCGCCGGTAGACTACTTCGACACTAGTCGAGATTGTATTTGGGTCGGTTTCCTGTTATCGCGTCAACACTGTAGGAATCCATTTCAGATCTCTTGGTGTGCAATGCTAAGCCATTTTATGTGGTCCACATAACCTGGTCACAATTATAACCTAAAGCTCTCTTTGCCTTTCCCTTGCTCGGTCAACCTTGCCAGCTAGCACCGAGTTTTCGAACCCATTCTTTCTCATAACATCCCAGTCATCATCATCATCATAAACCACTTCTGCCGTGGAAGCGTCGAGTTTCTTTAATGTTGTTGATTCATATTTCCGCGGCAGTCCTCTTGCTCTTGTAGCTGATCTTCTGAGATGTAGAGCTTGTGATGGTATTTGATCTTGCTGCATTCTAACGAGATGACCAAACCACTTTATCTGCTGTTTCTTGATGAATCTAGTACAAGATGTCGTTCCCACAATTTACCTGATGGTTTCATTATTCGCTCGATCTCAGATGGTTAGGCTGGCTTCATGTTGTGTTTACTCCATGCTGAGTTTAACCTCCAATTCCTTCATAATTCTTGATAAATTTTACGTGAATAAATAAATTCCCTACCGGCTTGCTGTACCTGTTGCAGAAATCATCCTTATTTGAACACACTGATATTTATACACACACAAAACATACAAATACAGTAAAGTAAATAAAACGCGTATCATTTATCTCCATTTACAGTTTTGCAGGAAGGTAGGTAGGTAGGTGCTTTGCTGCGTAAGGGGGTGGAGGGGGGGGGGGTAAACATGTGGCATAAGCATTGACCAGGTGGCCCAGGGAGGGGGGGGGGGGGTAAACATGTGGCATAACCATTGACCAGGTGGCCCAGGGAGTGGGGGGGGGGTAAACATGTGGCATAACTATTGACCAGGTGGCCCAGGGAGTGGGGGGGGGGTAAACATGTGGCATAAGCATTGACCAGGTGGCCCAGGGAGTGGGGGGGGGGGTAAACATGTGGCATAACCATTGACCAGGTGGCCCAGGGAGTGGGGGGGGGGGGGTAAACATGTGGCATAACCATTGACCAGGTGGCCCAGGGAGTGGGGGGGGGGGGGTAAACATGTGGCATAACCATTGACCAGGTGGCCCAGGGAGTGGGGGGGGGTAAACATGTGGCATAAGCATTGACCAGGTGGCCCAGGGAGTGGGGGGGGGGGTAAACATGTGGCATAACCATTGACCAGGTGGCCCAGGGAGTGGGGGGGGGGGGGGTAAACATGTGGCATAAGCATTGACCAGGTGGCCCAGGGAGTGGGGGGGGGGTAAACATGTGGCATAACCATTGACCAGGTGGCCCAGGGAGTGGGGGGGGGGGAAACATGTGGCATAACCATTGACCAGGTGGCCCAGGGAGTGGGGGGGGGGGGGGTAAACATGTGGCATAACCATTGACCAGGTGGCCCAGGGAGTGGGGGGGGGGGGGTAAACATGTGGCATAAGCATTGACCAGGTGGCCCAGGGAGTGGGGGGGGGGTAAACATGTGGCATAACCATTGACCAGGTGGCCCAGGGAGTGGGGGGGGGGTAAACATGTGGCATAACCATTGACCAGGTGGCCCAGGGAGTGGGGGGGGGTAAACATGTGGCATAACCATTGACCAGGTGGCCCAGGGAGTGGGGGGGGGTAAACATGTGGCATAACCATTGACCAGGTGGCCCAGGGAGTGGGGGGGGGGGGGTAAACATGTGGCATAAGCATTGACCAGGTGGCCCAGGGAGTAGGGGGGGGGGTAAACATGTGGCATAACCATTGACCAGGTGGCCCAGGGAGTGGGGGGGGGGGTAAACATGTGGCATAACCATTGACCAGGTGGCCCAGGGAGTGGGGGGGGGGGAGAAGTGAATGTGTTGGAAACAGGGACATTGACTGAGTGGAGAACACACAGTTTGAAGATCTCGACTTTGCTGATGATATTGTTCTGTTGAGTAAAAACATCAATGACATGCAAAGGAAAACAGATTATTTAGCAAATATAGTGTCGAAGGTTGGACTACAGATAGGTTATTTTAAAAAAAAAACACACTAAAATATTGGTCTGTGCTTTGACGTTATTTGTGGTCGGCTAAAACAAAAGCGCCGACAAATATAATGCCAGATGCACTGGTGACAACAAATATTAAAGTAACCGATCAATTTACTTATTTTAGCAAGTAATTTTGAGAGTGAAGGGAATTCAAAGAAAGAAAGAAATAACACACATTGGAAAGGCGTCAGTAGCTTTTACTATCCTAAACAAAATATGGAACTCTAATAGGTGTAGTTCTAAAACCAAGTTATGCATTTTCAGTTCTAAAGTAATTTCAGTTTAACATATGCCAGTGACAATTGGATAACCATTAAAGACGCGGAACGAAAGTTTAATGCATTCGAAAACAAATGCCTGAGTAAAATGATGAAGGAAGTTTTTCACGAGGGACACAGATGAGTATCATTCATTTTGTAGAGTCCTATGTAGTCACTTCATAGTAATAGCAAATTTGTGTATGTGTACTGTGTTGTTCATTATGTGCTGATGAAGGCTAATCGCCGCAACGTCCTTTTTTCATTTATTGTGATCGATTTTGTAAAGCTAACATAAACTGTTTGTTTTTTCTTACCAACTTTTTCTCTTCTCTATAATGTCCTACCCCTTTAAAAACTGAAAATAAAACGACATGAATTCAAAGGGAGTGAATAAATATGAGAAATGTCTGGGGTGACAACTAGTATCAACAGATATAATAAAGAGAGGATGGCGTTATATTGGACACATCCCCAGAAAAAGACAGGCTGTGAGGTTCCTTTGGGAGCGAATGAACAGTGCCGAGGCATAGATTGATCATTACAGTCTGAGGAGAATGGCACTGCGAGGAGTTACAAGGGGATCTGGCCAAGGCTCGACAATCAGGGGTAAGGCGAGGCGGGTATACAATCGGACAGTTACTGGTACCATCGGAATTTTAACTCTTCGCTTGCTGCTGAAGATGGGTACGGAGCGCTTAAGGAGGTGTTCCGAGTTCTGTGATGTCGATTCTCAATTCAACATTCAATATTCATACCACATTCAATATTCCATCCATGAAATCACACAGATTGCATGGAATAGATTGTAATGGGGGAATAGACTGCGCGCCTTATGTTATATATAATGGCACAACAAGATAATGAATGAATGAATGATTTGAGTTGAGTTGATTCAAGAACTGACATCACAGCACTCGGGGCATTCCCATAAGCGCTCAGTCCCCATCTCCAGCAGCCAGTAGAGAGTTCTGATACTAATGGTGCCAGTAGCATTCTGATTAAACGTCCGTCTTGCCTTTCCTCTGAGCCTTGGGCGTCTGCCAGAACCTCTCGTCACTTCCTACTGCATCAATGTCACCAGAATGTGGTGTTCCCACAAGGCACTAACCACGTCTGCCTTATCATGCGTCAGTATTCCACCAAGTTGTGCAGAGCCAGCCAATCTGTCCGCCTGTTCATTTCTCAACACACCGGCGTATCCCGGTGACAAAATCCAGAAAATACTTCTCACCCGTGTTATCCGCAATGAAGCATGCCATTCTGCACGAAGCATGCCTGTTCTGACCTTCCTCAGCATGCTTTCTGAGTCAGTTACAATCAAGATGTGTGTGTGTGTGTGTGTGTGTCGAATTCTCTAACCAGCGGGAAGCTGCAGTGAATACATGAATGAATATCTATATTTAGTTTTGCGGAAAAACTGCAACTGGACACCAAATAAACTCAGCACGGTTTGCTCTTGGACACGTTACAGCAGTATTGTGTCTCTTCTGTGGTTACAAAATGGAGATCCACTACAAAATGTAAACTTGTTACCCAGTACACACTTGTTAAAAAAGAACACTCATAAAAAATTACACCAAACAGGTATGTTAACGTGTTAAAGAGAGAGAGAGAAAAAAAAGCTATCTTTAAGCAAGTGACTTATGAAAGTAACAGAGCCTGACATATGATATCAGTCAGTTATCACAACGTCTAGTTTGACACAGAATGGAGGTGGAGGTAGTCACTGCTGCCTCCCGCTGGCTTGAGAATCAGCTGTACACACATGCTGTGATTGTCACTGACTCACAGAGCATGTTGAGAGGGGTGGAGACCGATATCCTCCGGGCAGAGAGGCAAGCATCACTTCAGAGGTCCCGGATAGTATCCTTTGGATATTCTCTCCAGATGATGCCGGTGTGTTGGGAAATGAGCACGCAGGTAGACTGACCGGTTCTGCACCACTTGATGGTGAATTGATGTATGACAAGCGAGACGTTGTGAGGGCCCTCTGGGAGCGAATGAACAGTACGGAAACGCAAATAGATAATTACGGTCTGAGGAGAATGGCGCTGCAAGGAGTTAGCAGGGAATTTGGCAGACCCTCAACACCCAGGGGAAGGATGAGACGGATAGACAATCAGACAGTTACTTGTGCCATCGGAACTGTAACTCTTCGGTTGCTGCTGAAGATGGGGACGGAGCGCTTATGGGGGTATCCCAAGTGCTGTGATGTCGATTATTAATGCAAAATTCATTATTCAACCCATGAGATAAATGTTTTTTTTTTCCTTCCTCTTTTTCTTCTTCTTCTCTACGTTCGTTTTTGTATACTCAGGTATTGAGGCCAAGTTTCTCTTCGCAGTTGTAAGTATAGTTGGCAGACATGAAGAATATGCTAAGATGTATGTGATCCCATCTAACAAACACACTGTGGGGACATATAGTCTTTCTTTCTTGCAGTTAGTAGTTATGCCTGCAGGTCAATTCAGAGTGTTACGTCTTTGTACCCATCAAAGATACTAAGAGGAGTGGTCCTGACTGACCCAAACTTTAAAAAAAAAATGATCTTGGCTCCAAGGCCAAACTGTGTGTGTTGTCCATCAAGATGATGATGACCACTCCTTCCTATCAAGTATGAGTACGGAGATGACGTGTGAGGCCGATGCGGGCCCGAAAACTTCTTAGACAGTGCGGACAGGGAATGTGTGTTGTGCCAGGGAGGGGATCTCCTGCAGTCGCATTTCTGTCCATCCTTTTCTTAATCGGTCTTGCTGTTTTGTTTGTTTCACATGTAGCCGCGCCCTTGTGTAGAGTTGCATGCCATGCATTTCGGTCTTGAGAGGCAGCCTTCTAATTGGTGTCATTCATCCCAAATGCTTTGAGTGAAGACTTCAAGGTGTCCTTAAAGAGTTTCTTTTGCCCGCCTTGGGACCGTTTCCAATTTGGCAGCTCACCATAGAAGAGTTTTTTTGAGAGCCTGTGATCTGAAATGCGTGCCACATGAATGGCCCAACGAATATGATACTGCATCAGTAGATTGTGGATGCTGGGCATGGCTGCTTTCTCAAGGACTACGGTATCAGGTACTTTGTCTTGCCATCTGATCTGCATTAGTTCTCTAAAGCAGACTGTGTGAAAGTGGTTTAACTTCCGTCAAATGGTGACTTCTCTACTTCCTTTACATGTTCTTCTTGCATTTCTTTAGTAGTCGAATTGATGAAATTATTTTGATTGTTACTTGAAATTCCTTGAAAAACTGATTTTGACTCTAAAATAGTTAGCTTAGCATTCATTTGTTTCTGCCAATAAATACCAAGGTTCTACATAGTTCCCTCGACTGTCGCTATCCAGAGTAGCGTCTTGCCCTCGGAATGACAGCTCTTGCGAAACTGGAAACATTTAAGCAGCTTACAATATGTCGGTTCTCCCTGGCTTGTTCATTGCGTTTTTCCACACTTAATTTCAAAGCACAGCTCAGTGAAAAAAGCTATTCTCATTTTGCCAAATGTAATTAGAGAATTTCAAGGAAAGACAGAATACGAAATCATGAAATCAGACGAATGCTAGGAATAAAGCCAGTCTTACAGGTCATCAAAGAACAACAGATAAAGTGGTTTGGACACCTAACAAGAATGCCCTGGTACTATCTGCCACAGCGGGCCACACTAAAACGTTACAACGGGTATAGAGCGAGTGGAAGACCTCGGAAAATATGGAGTGATGGCTTTAAGAACAGCCTTACAGAAATGAACATCAGTCTTAATAGTGCTCTTGACAGAGCTCATCAACGAACATTACATCTCCCCCCGACACTTTGATGAGGTAAATGGTGGAAGAGAAGAAGAAGAAGAATTAGATACATTACAGATGTGATATGTTCTTTTGAATTTTCCTGTCTATTTTCCAAATTCAAAAAGTTGTTCACATCATTCACACCATTTTTGGTCCACACCGCCCGAAGAAAAAAGAATACAAGGCCAACAAACATGTTCCTTGTTTGCTTAACAAGTGCATAACCATGTAAATGTAGAGTACAAAGATTCAGGGAAATTACGAGTATATTTCTTGGCTTGTCTACTTAGGACAGGAAGTTGTGGGGTGTGTCTTCCTTGCTACATAATATCACATTTATTAATGTAATCAAGTGCACCAAAGTGTTTTTTTTTTTTTGGTTCTTTTTCTCATAGACTTTCCAGCACACAGTTACAGTGCTCCCCGTTTCCTCCATTGTGTGGTGACTGCCAATCTTAGTTCATAAAACGGATAATTCTGACATTATTATTACATAATATTTAAACACAATTAGTTAATTAATTAACTAAATATTCCGTGCAGAATAAACTCGAAGCTCATAATCACTCATAAACATCTCCCTCTCGTTACTTATTAAAACAAATAGGAGCTGCGAACAGCGCAGCACAATCCAATAAGAACAACAATTAATTAGAATTTTATGATGTTTGGAGCTAGTGCTTACTGTTAAGACAGGGTACCGCGTGGTATTAATCTTCTTGTAGCTTGGCTGATGACACGATTAATAGTAAATACGCATACGTTCATCTTCGTACATTATGTTAGTTTGAAGTTTGAACAATGGACCAACATCATGGCACACGGGTAGTACCCCATAAGTGCTCCGTTCTTCTTCTAACACTCAAGTCTGAGTCCGAAGAAGCTCAGCACAGTGCACAAGCTCTGTAGCACCGGTGAGGATCCTGATATACTTTGGGTAGATTTTTAACTAAAAATTTTGTTCGGGCAGCGCCGTTGTGCTAGTCTTTTCGATTTCCAACTGCCTATTGATTTTTTACGTGCAAAACACTGCACAGAGACCAGGGGGAATTACTAGAAGTCCAAGTCCACGTACATTTTATTATTAACTGGTATATGTCACACGTCGGCTCTGTGGCTAAGTCGATGAGAACACTTCGTAATGCCGGGATGCCGGGTTCGATCCCAGCTGCGGGCCATGCGCCTTGCGTTGGTTTCGACAGTGGTATCAAGAATGCCGAAGCGCCACAGTCTGACCAAAGTGGACTTGGGAAACAGTAAGCTGATGTATTTTTTTCTGTTGCAGGTAGCGCAAAGTGTAGGCGGTCATTACAGCGGTTACATGCAGGCCTCGACAGTGGTAAACGGTGGTTCAGAACCAGTAAGTTTGCGTGCCTGATGGTTTTCCAACACACCAGCATACTCTGGAGAAATATCCACTCACACACACACACACACACACACACACGCACACACAAACACACACAGAGTAGCGCCGCTAGCGCAGCCGATATGAGGCTCGCTTTCAAATCCAGCTGCGACTCGCTGCAGCCCACGGTAGGTGTTCGAAACCGGGCGGTTCCCGGGTTTCAGCCAGCCTCTAGGGAATGGGTACCAGAGTTGACACTCTGGGCTAATGGAGGAACGTTGCTGTCGCTACAGAGTTACGTGCGAACGGCGACACAGGCGGACATTTTCTTTTCAGCTGTCCGTACTGGTGGCAGAGCACTTATGGTTTATAACCGTGTGCAGTGACGCTGGTTGACATCTCCCGTCTTTACCTTTACACACACACACACACACAAACACACACATATATATGCATATTTTTTGTCTTATATATAAGGCAACTTCCAACCACTTTTCCTTTTGTAACAACTTTGGACAGAAGCACTGATACACATAATTCGTGGGAATTGTCCTCAGTCCGCCCTTATAATTTTCTAGGAGCGGGGACTTAATTAGGTTAATACTTGTTTAAGTGCACAATAATAATAATAATAATAATTATTATTATTATTATTATTATTATTATTATTATGTGCTTAATAGCAAATAAATATAAAAAATATATGTGAAATCCAGTAAACTTTCCAAAACCCGGTTTAATGTCACTGAAGGTCAGACCGGATAGCAAAAACAAAGGCCGGGTAAGCCGGACTTCTAAAAATACTGACTTTCTGTACCACTCAGACCTCGTTGGTGCTTTGCTATATATATTTAAAAAAAAGAATCGTCAAGTTCAACCATCATCCCCGAAGAAGCAGCTTTAGAATATAATTGTGACTCGGTTATGTGCGCTATATATAATGCCTTAGCATTGCTCGCCCCTTAGTGTCATGGAAAGAACGCCTGCTGTGTAAATGCGATTACAGGAGATGGACACAAATACCGTCCCGACCGGCGACGAAGTCGTCTACCGGCGAGGCAATGCGCGACCCTGTTTCCCATGCCCACTCATGCCATTAAAAACACCCTTTTATACCAAAACCCGTTCTTATTCGTATTTTCTGACGTTTCTCCCACCATTCACGCAAGCAGGTCGTATCAGCTGGCTTCATTTCTGCTCAATAAGGTTCGAGGTTTCGAACAACGGATCAACATCATGGCGTACGGGTAATGCCCCATAAGTGCTCCGTTCTTCTTGTAACACTCAAGTCTGAGTCCGATGAAGCTCAGCACAGTACATACGCTCTGTAGCACCGACGAGGATCCTGGAATACTTTGGGTAGATTTTTAACTAAAAATGTTGCCTGGAGCAGCGCCGTTAGGCTATTCTTTTGGATTTTTGACGGCCCAGGGTTGTTTTTTTTTTTTTTACGTGCGCAACAATACACACTGGCGTCCGATCTCATTACCCAGAAACAGGGGGGAAACTACTAGAAGTCCAAGTCCACGTGAACAAATCACAGCCCTTACTGGGGATTGAACCCGGCACCTCTGCAACTCGAGGCGGACACTATGCCCCGAGACCACCCAGCTCCAGCTGATAACATCTACGGCACGGGAGTGTTACGAAGTACTATGTACTCCAGTGTGCATAGAGTTTGAAGGTTTCAGGTTCTTCTTTAGGGTCGTTTAGGATCTTCATCTTTTAGTCTGTGTTCAGTGCGAATTCGAAGATCTATATTTTTCCACCCCCTACAGCTGTCGTTGATACGCGTGGTTACTGACGCACCGGAAGCCCGTCTCAGTGACATTGATTTTTTAGAAGCACCTAGAGACGTTTCCAGAGACTTGATCAAACCGTCTTCTAGTGCAATGGTCGGTGGAGAACCAAAGCTGAACCTGGGTGTTGTACAGTTTGATGAATACTCTTCAGATTTCAGTGGTCCTACACGACTAGGGATCTTTGGACTTGTTGTAAAGCATTATTGGATTGCATTTGGTGAGTTCTTGTGGTAAAGCATTAGAAACATTAGTAGAATATTCTTTGCATCATTCAACCGGTGGGGTGCCGCGGAAAAGTCCAGATGGGCGACGGAAAAGTCCAGATGGGCCGCGGAAATGTCCAGATCGGTCGCGGACACGTCCAGGTTGGCCATAGAAAAGTCGAGGTGGGCCGCAGAAAAGTTCTGGTGAGTTGCCTAGCGAGAGATGGAAGGCAATATAGATCAATTGCGGCTACGGTATTTCCTTCCTTACAGGTGTGTTATATAAACTCTTCTCCAACGTTCCGACCGGCTAAAGCGTCTTGGGTGATTTGCAAACTAGTATTTATACATTCTTTTAGCAGTGCCTTACCACCTGTCTTTAACGAAAGGAGAACCATGCAGCCTGAACCGCTGAAGGAACTGCACAGACCCCGTTCACGTTGACTTTTCCCACCAATTAGATACCGGCAAGCAGTGTCCCGCTTGGTGGCAGTAAAGGTCTTCGTACATTTCAGGACTTCGGTGGTCTATCCCCCCCCCCCCTTTTCCTCCCACTCCCGCTCATCTAAGCCAGTCAATACTTCTAGTTTTTTTTTTTAATTTTTTTAATTCTATATAACACCTAAAATTGCACCTGTAGTACCCTACCGAATCACCGCTTCGGATCCTCTGCTCTGTCTGCTACATCAAGAGGCCCCATCAGAACCTCACCCGAGCGACCAGGTGACCCGACCAGGTGACCTCAAACCCTTGGAGCTGCAATTGACCCATATTCAAATGTATTCCACCCCTCGCTCGGAAGGTGGAAATCGCTCTTTCTTCTTTGAAGTCAATGAAAGGTGTTCAACAAATAAAGAAAGCCATAAATTACGAAGAAAATAGAGCGGCCACGCCCTAAAAATATGTGAGATTTTGTCGGTATTTACTACTGCTGATGTAGGGGTCTCAATGCTTAATATAGCTTGGGGCCTCATCCAGTCTTAATCTGACCCTGCCATGCACCATTTCATCATATTGTTTCAACTGCGTGTTTATCTCCTTCTAGGTGTGGTTTTCGGACTTGAACTCCTGGTGCTGCTGTTGTCGGCTATCTTCAGCACTAGCGACGTCTTATTTCCCTTAAATTTTGAGCAGGTCAGTTCGTCGACAGATCGCTCCTAGATTATCTTTGTTATCATCCTACATTATCAACTTCATGTAGCACAGCGCTCGCCGCATTTGTGACGCTACATCATAGGGACGTATTATTATTATTTTTGTTATTAATAGTAGTAGTAGTGGTAGTCAGTGGTGTGATTTGTAGATTCAGAAAATGGCGCGATGCCGGTTGTCGCAATATTGGTGGGGCCATTATTTGATTAAAATTGATCGCGTGTGCAACTGCTGATTTTTTGGTGACTTCTGCTACCATCAATGATGAACTTCATTTCTAACGACAGACTGTTTGTGTTAGCACTTCGGATGGCTACCAAATGCTTTTAATGCGAGTGTATGCTAGATTTGCCGAGACAGCAGTTTGTCAGTCTTTCCACAAGGGACTGATAAACATTCTGTGTGTTTTTCGTTGCATAGGAGCGGAGCAAAGATGGGGTGACCCGTTTGCTATGAAGCTGAAATTAAAATTACCAGATTACCACTAGTGGTAGTAGTAGTAGTAGTAGTAGTAGTAGTAGTAGTAGTAGTAGTAGTAGTAGTAGTAGTAGTAGTAGTAGTAGTAGCAGTAGTAGTAGTAGTAGTAGTAGTAGTAGTAGTAGTAGTAGTAGTAGTAGTAGTAGTAGTAGTAGCAGTAGTAGTAGTAGCAGTAGTAGTAGTAGTAGTAGTAGTAGTAGTAGTAGTAGTAGTAGTAGTAGTAGTAGTAGTAGTAGTAGTAGTAGTAGTAGTAGTAGTAGTAGTAGTAGTAGTAGTAGTAGTAGTAGTAGTAGTAGTAGTAGTAGTAGTAGTAGTAGTAGTAGTAGTAGTAGTAGTAGTAGTAGTAGTAGTAGTAGTAGTAGTAGCAGTAGTAGTAGTAGTAGTAGTAGTAGTAGTAGTAGTAGTAGTAGTAGTAGTAGTAGTAGTAGTAGTAGTAGTAGTAGCAGTAGTAGCAGTAGTGGCAGCAGCAGTCGTAATGGCAGCAGCAGCAGTAGTAGAACTAGTAGTGGTAGCATTAGTAGCAGTGGTGGTGATTATAGTGGTGGTGGTAGCATTAGTAATAGTGATGGTAATTATAGTGGTTGTGGTGGTAGCATTAGTAATGGTAGTGGTAGTTATTGTCGTTGTGGTGGTAGCATTAGTAATGGTGGTGGTGATTATAGTGGTGGTGGTGGTAGCATTAGTAGCAGTGGTGGTGATTATAGTGGTTTTGGTGGTAGCATTAGTAATAGTGGTGGTGATTATAGTGATTGTGGTGGTAGCACTAGTTGTGGTGTGGTCGATTATAGTTGTCATGGTAGTGGTAGTATTAGTAGTGGTGCTAATGATTATAGTGGTTGTGGTGGTAGCATTAGTAATTGTGGTGGTGATTATAAGGGTGGTGGTAGTGGTAGTATTAGTAGTGGTGCTGGTGATTATAGTGGTTGTGGTGGTATCATTAGAAGTGGTGGTGGTGATTATAGTGGTTGTGGTGGTAGCATTAGTAGTGGTGGTGGTGATTATAGTGGTTGTGGTGGTAGCATTAGTTATGGTGCCAGTGATAATAGTGATGTGGTGGTAGCATTATTTATGGTGCTGGTAATTATAGTGGTTGTGGTGGTAGCATTAGTAATGGTGATGGTGATTATAGTGATAGTATTGGGGGTAGCATTAGTAGTAGTGGTAGTGATTATAGTGGTCGTGGTAGTGGTAGTATTAGTAGTGGTAGTGGTGGGGGTAGTATTAGTAGTGGTCGTGGTAGTGGTAGTATTAGTAGTGGTAGTGGTGGGGGTAGTATTAGTAGTGGTCGTGGTAGTAGTAGTATTAGTAGTGGTAGTGGTGGGGTAGTATTAGTAGTAGTGATTATAGTGGTCGTGGTAGTGGTAGAATTAGTAGTGGTAGTGGTGGGGGTAGTATTAGTAGTGGTGGTGGTGGGGTGGGGGTAGTATTAGTGGTGGTGGTGGTGGGGGTAGTATTAGTAGTGTGATGGTGGTAGTGGTAGTATTAGTAGTGTGATGGTGGTGGTAGTATTAGTATTGGTGGTGGTAGTGGTAGTATTAGTAGTGGTGGTGGTAGTGGTAGTATTAGTAGTGGTAGTGGTGGGGCTAGTATTAGTAGTGGTAGTGGTGGGTGTAGTGTTAGTAGTGGTAGTGGTGGGGGTAGTATTAGTAGTGGTAGTGGTGGTGGTAGTATAAGTAGTGGTGGTGGTGGGGGTAGTATTAGTAGTAGTGGTGGTGGTGGCAGTATTAGTAGTGGTGGTGGTGGTGGTAGCATTATTTATGGTGCTGGTAATTATAGTGGTTGTGGTGGTAGCATTAGTAATGGTGATGGTGATTATAGTGATAGTATTGGGGGTAGCATTAGTAGTAGTGGTAGTGATTATAGTGGTCGTGGTAGTGGGTAGTTAGTAGTAGTGGTAGTTGGTGGGGGTAGTATTAGTAGTGGTCGTGGTAGTGGTAGTATTAGTAGTAGTTAGTAGTGTGGGTAGTAGTATTAGTAGTGGTCGTGGTAGTAGTAGTATTAGTAGTGGTAGTGGTGGGGTAGTATTAGTAGTAGTGATGGTTAGTTGGTCGTGGTAGTGGTAGAATTAGTAGTGGTAGTAGTGGGGGTAGTATTAGTAGTGGTGGTGGTGGGGTGGGGGTAGTATTAGTGGGTGGTGGTGGTGGTAGGGGTAGTAGTTAGTAGTGTGATGGTGGTAGTGGTAGTATTAGTAGTGTGATGGTGGTGGTAGTATTAGTATTGGTGGTGGTAGTGGTAGTATAGTAGTAGTGGTGGTAGTAGTAGTTGGTATAGTATTAGTAGTGGTAGTGGTGGGGCTAGTATTAGTAGTGGTAGTGGTGGGTGTAGTGTTAGTAGTGGTAGTGGGTAGGGGGTAGTGGTTAGTAGTGGTAGTGGTGGTGGTAGTATAAGTAGTGGTGGTGGTGGGGGTAGTATTAGTAGTAGTGGTGGTGGTGGCAGTATTAGTAGTGGTGGTGGTGGTGGTAGTATTAGTAGTGGTGGTGGTGGTGGTAGTATTAGTAGTGGTGGTGGTAGTGGTAGTATTAGTAGTGGTAGTGATTATATTGGTCGTGGTAGTGGTAGTATTAGTAGTGGTAGTGGTGGGAGTAGTATTAGTTGTGGTGGTGGTGGTGGTGGGGTAAGTATTAATAGTGGTGGTGGTGGTAGTATTAGTAGTGGTGGTGGTAGTGGTAGTATTAGTAGTGGTGGTGGTGGGGCTAATATTAGTAGTGGTAGTGGTGGTGGTAGTATTAGTAGTGGTGGTGGTAGTATTAGTAGTGGTGGTGGTAGTATTAGTAGTGGTGGTGGTAGTATTAGTAGTGGTGGTGGTGGTGGTAGTATTAGTAGTGGTGGTGGTGGTGGTAGTATTAGTAGTGGTGGTGGTAGTGGTAGTATTAGTAGTGGTGGTGATTGTAGTGGTGGTGGTAGCATTAGTAGTAGTGGTAGTAATTATAGTGGTCGTGGTAGTGGTAGTATTAGTAGTGGTAGTGGTGGGGGTAGTATTAGTAGTGGTGGTTGTGGTGGGGGTAGTATTAGTAGTGGTGGTGGTGGTAGTAGTATTAGCAGTGGTGGTGGTAGTGGTAGTATTAGTAGTAGTGTTGGTGGGGGTAGTATTAGTAGTGGTAGTGGTGGGGCAGTATTAGTAGTGGTAGTGGTAGTGGTGGTGGTAGTATTAGTAGTGGTGGGGTAGTATTAGTAGTGGTAGTGGTGGCGGTAGTATTAGTAGTGGTGGTGGTAGTGGTAGTATTAGTAGTGGTGGTGGTAGTGGTAGTATTAGTAGTGGTAGTATTAGTAGTGGTAGTATTAGTAGTGGTAGTGGTGGTGGTAGTATTAGTAGTGGTAGTATTAGTAGTGGTAGTATTAGTAGTGGTAGTGGTGGTGGTAGTATTAGTTGTGGTGGTGGTAGTGGTAGTATTAGTAGTGGTGTTGGTGGGGGTAGTATTAGTAGTGGTAGTGGTGGGGCAGTATTAGTAGTGGTAGTGGTGGGGGTAGTATTAGTAGTGGTAGTGGTGGTGGTAGTATTAGTAGTGGTAGTGGTGGGGGTAATATTAGTAGTGGTAGTAGTGGGGTTAGTATTAGTAGTGGTAGTGGTGGTGGTAGTATTAGTAGTGGTGGTGGTAGTGGTAGTATTAGTAGTGGTGGTGGTAGTGGTAGTATTAGTAGTGGTGGTGGTAGTGGTAGTATTAGTAGTGGTGGTGGTAGTGGTAGTATTAGTAGTGGTGGTGGTAGTGGTAGTATTAGTAGTGGTAGTATTAGTAGTGGTAGTGGTGGTGGTAGTATTAGTAGTGGTGGTGGTAGTGGTAGTATTAGTAGTGGTGGTGATTGTAGTGGTGGTAGTATTAGTAGTGGTAGTGGTGGGGGTAATATTAGTAGTGGTAGTAGTGGGGTTAGTATTAGTAGTGGTAGTGGTGGTGGTAGTATTAGTAGTGGTGGTGGTAGTGGTAGTATTAGTAGTGGTGGTGGTAGTGGTAGTATTAGTAGTGGTGGTGGTAGTGGTAGTATTAGTAGTGGTAGTGGTGGTGGTAGTATTAGTAGTGGTGGTGGTAGTGGTAGTATTAGTAGTGGTGGTGGTAGTAGTAGTGGTGGTGGTAGTGGTAGTATTAGTAGTGGTAGTGGTGGGGGTAGTATTAGTAGTGGTGGTGGTGATTATAGTGATCGCGGTGGTGGTAGTATTAGTAGGAGCAGTTGCAGTAGTAGCACTAATAGTAGTATTAGGATTAGTAAGGGTGGAGCTGGTGGTTGTGGTGGTGATTGTGGGGGTGTTAGTATCAGAAGCGGAAGTAGTAGTCAGACTTTTTTTTCAGAAATGACCTTGAATCCCAGGTCGACTCAACCTTGAGTAGATAACAGGTAAAGGCTTGGAAAGTAAAGGCGGCAGGCGGGATGTTGGTCACATTATCCACTAAGTGTCGACTGGTGAATAAAATATATGTCTTGTATTGTATCCCCGTTACGCCAGGTAATTCTTGTTAGGTGTCCAAACCATTTCATTTGTTGTTCTTTGATGACCTGTAAGACTGGCTTTATTCCCAGCATTCGTCTGATTTCATGATTTCGTATTCTGTCTTTCCTTGAAACTTCTACAGCTCTTCTAAGGCATTTCATCTCTGTTGTCCCAATTTTACGTTAATTGGAGGATTTAAGTGTCCCCATTTGGCACTGATAGCATAGTGCTAGCCAAAAAATAGTTCTGATAAGATTCATTTTAGTACTCTGGGGTATCTGCTTGTGCGTCAACAGGGGAGATAGTTGCCCCATTACTTGATAAGTTTTGGCACATCTCGAGCTAATTTCTGTATCAATTTTTCTGTCGGATGTGAAAATTGCTCCCAAATACTTCAATTTCTCTGTTTGTCTTAAGGTGTTGTTTTTTAATCTTATTTCTAAATTGTCTTTCTGTCTTCATATCACCACTGTATCTGTCTTCGTAGTATTTATTTTCTGTTTATATTCCTCTATTTTGTTACTTATTTAATTTAGGTGGTTATGTAGGCCTTCCGGTAACACACGCGCATTAAATACATAAGGCAGCCATCAGAAGTGCCATCACAAGCAGTCCGACACTGGAAATTCAGTTCATTATTGATGGAAGCAGTAACTGCAACAGACTAGTAGTTGCATACGCAAGTAATCACATAAGGTACCACGAGTTCTCTGGCGACAAGCCGCTCGCCAGTTTCTCAAACTGCAGTTCACAGCACAAACCACACTGGGCACAGTCGAAGGCATTCCAAATAAAATCTACAGCTCACAGTGTGGCACCATGCTCTTAATTATGTAGCTGGGCGACGGAAATATATCCCGTCAGTCTACACCTGAAGAAAAATGCAACGGCTAATTATTGTCAGAAGCAAATACTTGCCATGACTAAAAATGGAAATCCGCCTATCCGCCTTGTTGACTGGAAGTGATATGATCGTGTTGACATTAACTGATACCAGGTTATAGCTCTGTGTCGTGGTTTTTTGTATTTGTCTTGCGTTTCTCGGGTGGCTTGGGTGATTGATTTGTACATCTTTTGACTAAGTATTTGATATGTTTGTACAGTTCTTTCTCGTTCTTCTTGGCGGAAAGTTCTGGTTGTTCATCCACTTTCGGACTTTGGTCTTGTTGACGAATTTGAGTTTTGCGTGCACATATCTGGCTTATTTGTATGCAAACTGTTGGTCCCTCGCCCCTCAGGCAGATGCACTCTGACCTTGAACGAAAAACCCCTAATCGCCTCCTAGGACATGTTCGCGGTTAGCGGGGTAGGGTAAACTCTACCAACAAGAGATGTAAGGCGCCTCCTTCCCTACGCTAGCCTGCGGGTTGCCTTATGGATATGGGTAGAGTACCCGCTTAGTTTCTACCCCACCAGGACATCACACAAGCGATAAACACCTGATGACATAACGTGTCACCATGTGGGTGAGGATCACAGTGGAGAGGTCCCAGAAACCGCGTTCAGCCTTTAGGCCATATTTATGGCCAGTCTATATTGCGGCCGCTGGCAAAAGCCAGAATAGGGCTTCAAATAACGAAAAATTGTATCCTAAAAAGGACAAGAAGTATTAGAGACAGCCCCCTGATCAGGATTACGTGAAGTTATGGCAGGCAGAGGAAGGATAAGCATGTTGAGCAGCTGAGAAGTTTTCAGTACTGGTCAATAATTTAACTGTGCTAGACAGAGGATGCCTCTACTGGCATAATGGCTAGGACAACCTGCTCAGTATGGGCACTGCTCTCACAGAAAGAAGTTGCAGCCTACTGTGAGTATTTTAATATTTTGCAAAAGCAAAGTCCTGTCTGTACAACAAACAATCGATACACGAAAACGACATCAAGGGGAGTTCAAGAACTGCCTAGTCCGGTAGGAGCTTCCAAGTGCTACTGTATGCAAACCAAAGAATGAGAGGAAGAAAACTGGAGTACATTGTGACAGTAGGAAAGCTGGAGGGGAGGAGAAGCAGAGGGAGACCGAGAGACAAGATGCTGGACAGTTTGACATCATGGCATAGATGATCATCTGTGTTAGAGTTGATTGGAAGTACACGAGACATAAGTTTGTGGATAGAGATGACTACCAACGCCCCATGACATGCAGATGATGATATTTTGAACAGCGTTTAGTGGGTCTGTGACAGTGGCTTTTTAGTACTCGTAGAAAATGAAGAGATACGGCGAACTGACTGGATCCTTACCAACGCTCTGCTAGCAATGTCAAATATGGACACTCTTCAGAAGACAAAATGTCCCGACAGAAATGAAATGTTTACTTACTATACTAGGTGTAAGGACTAAAGATCGACTTAGGAACGACGATATCAGGAGTAGAATCAGCATAGAACCACTACTGTATGTTAAAGGTAAACAAGAAATCAAATGGTTTGGTCATGTAACAAGATTGGCAGCTGACAGGGCACCACAGAGAGCAATGGTATACAGATACAACGGTAACAGACCTAGAGGTCGACCAAGCAGAAAACGGACCGCAGAAATATCAGACACTGAAAAGTATTATCTACCAAGCGAACAGGCAGGCCCGTTCAAGAGATCTTATCCTCCCCTGACGCCGCGAGGCATTCCAGGAGTAGAGAAAAGAAGAAGAAGAAGAAGAAGAAGAAGAAGAAGAAGAAGAAGAAGAAGAAGAAGAAGAAGAAGAAGAAGAAAAAGAAGAAGAAGTGGGTCAGTTCTTTCTCCCCCCCCCCTCCCCTTTCGCGCCCCCCCCCCCCCCGATTAAACGGCGCCCCTAAATGCAATATACGGGGAGTTTGTACAGTGATGAGCTAACCTGCTTTTGCAATTGCCCAGATACCGCTAGAACTAAAGACAGACAAAACTTACCAGAGGTGGAAAGCATTCACAAAGAGACGCATGATCGATGAGCAAATGTAAGTACCACTTCAGGTAGCGTGGCGTATTTTGCTTGTTGCGTTTTTGGTAACGTCCGCGTCTCGCACCAGTAGCAGTGTTAATATGAACGTATGACTTACAACATTTTTAAATGTAATAACGGATCAATATATTACAATTTATTTTGATGTATATATGTGCGTATGTGTGTATTTACGTGTATAAAATGTTGAATGTTGAATTAGGAATCGACACCACAGCACTCAGGACAGTCCCGTAAGTGCTCAGTTCCTATCTTCAGCAGCAAGCAAAGAGTTCAAATTACGATTGTATCAATAACCCTCTGATTACAATCCGTCTCATCCTTCACTGAGTGTTGAGCGTCGGCCAGATCCCTTGGTATCTCCTCGCAGCGCTATTCTCCTCGGACCGTAATTATATATCTGCTCCTCCCCAATTGTTTACTCGCTCCTAAAGGGCCATCAAAATATCTATCTTGTCATACATCATTTCACCACCAAGTGGTGAAGAGCCAACTAGTCTATCTGCCTGCTCATTTCCCAACACACCGGCATAATCTGGAGAAAATACCTAAAGGATGGTAACTTTCCGGGACATCTGAAGTGATGCTTGCCACTCTGCATGAAGCATGCCTGTTTTCACTTCTCTCAACATGCTCTGTGAGTCGGTTACAACCACGGCATGAGAGTACAGCTAATTCTCAAGCCAGTGGAAGGCAGCAGTGACTGCCTCCACCTACATTCTCAAACTAGACGTTGTGTTAGCATATGCAGACTTTTCTGCACTAGGCGACGTCCATTCGCCTTTGCTATTATGCATTTCGTCTGCCCTCTCGATACAGAGCCATCTATAGAGAAATTGTCATGAATCATTTGTTAAACTTCTGATTCTGCATCACCAGCGGGCAAGTCTCTACACTCGCGACCCAACTGAGACTTGTTCGGACACCTTTACCCACTCCTCTCCTCGCTCAGAATGATCAACCCTGCCCACATGTCTGATTGTATATTCAGATCTTTCTCTTTTAAAATCAGATGAAAGATGTATTAAAGATGTAAAATGTCGAATAGCTCAAGCAAAGGCCCATTCTTTAAAAAGAATGAATATTTTATGCAATTTTCCTTTGTCAATTGAGACGAGAAGTGAATTTTTAAAGCTATTTAAATCCTATATTGATATACAGAAACGAATCATAGACAGTTATTAAATTAGTGAAAACGTATTTTAAAGAATACCCTAGACAGATAAAAAGAGTTATGAAGAGATTTTGAAATAAACCGACACAAAAAGATAACTGGTAGCCCACATAAGAAACGGACAATCTACATTCTTTGGTCACGTGATGAGAATGAGAAAGCTGGAGTTCATCATAACAGTAGGAAAGATGAAGCGAAGGAGAGGGGGAGGGAAACCAAGAGATAGGATGCTGAACTGTCTTGACATTGTGGCTTGAAAGATTATCTGTATATCAGAGTTGATTGAAAGCACACGAGACGGAAGGTTGTGGATTGACGTAACTACCAACGCCACTCGGCATGGACTCTATGAAGAAATCATCAGGTAGCAGGTCTTTTGCAGAACGTCGCTCCCATCACGGTCTTTCTGAAAGAAACTCGTGCTCTAACCAGCTCTGCAGCCTCGCGCACTTTTATATCCAAGGAGTCACTCATATCATGTCCCAGTCTTTTGTATGTGTATATGTGGGTATACAATCAATGTTCATTGTACATGTATAAAAGATGTCTATGTGCCAGGTGCTTATTTATGTCTATGTATGTGTATGTATGTGCAATGTTTGTATACATATCCTTGTGTAACAGTTTACAATATGTTTCGCATGTATAAGCCCTCATGTATTATACTGCAGTATTGTAGAAGAGGATGACACGATCGCCTACCACCCGTCTGCCCACCCGCAGGAAAACCCCCTGTCCGTGATTTACTACGCTGACAACGTGCTCACCAGGAAGCATCTGCAGACCATACAAGAAGTGGAGAAGGAGCTGACAGACAACCCTCTCTGGCCACTCGTTGCTCTCACCGATAACAACGAAACTGTTCTTAAACCGAACTCTATAATCAGGTAGGTTTCCTAATATTGAACATCTTTTTCTGTGTAGCACATTTACACATCTCTATCTCACTAACCACGTTCACACATCCGTATCTGACTAGCACATGTACACACCATTATCTTAGTAGCACATTTATTCATCATTGTGTCTGTGGTGGATCATAATTTGTACTTCAGAAGGCTGTAAGAGGGATTTTTTTCAATGAACCTGTGTCAGCCATGTCAGTGGGGTCAGCGGAGTTGAGGCTATGTTGCACGCTGGTTGACGGGGTGTCTTTAAGTGCTCAAAAAAGGTGCAGTGGTCATTATGCTGTGTTACCAACGTGGCGTTGTGAAAGGGAATTATCGGGAATGATGATTAGCTGGAGGTTGGTCAGTGAGACTTCAGCGGGTGACTGGGTAGTAGACTGGAGGTCTGGATTCTTTTCACCAAGTGTTGCATCTAACTTGGATCTTGTGGTGGCTGTGTCTCTTGGATAGGGAACAGTCAGAAGATTGTCACTGTACACTAAATAGCTGTATCTGCGCGATCAGGCGTGAGTCGTACTTAGCATGCACTTGTACATAGTTCTCCATGGGGGCCGCGTTAGCGTAGCGGATAAGAAGCTCGCTTTAAAATCCAGCTGCAACTAGCTGCAACCACGGTCGGTGTTCGAAACCGGGCGGCTCCCGGGGTTCACCCAGCCTCTAGGAAATGGGTACCAAAATGATACTCTGGGGTAAATAAAGGAAAGTCGCTGTTAGCTACGGAGCTGCGTGCGGACGGCGACACAGGCGGACAATTCTTATCAGCTGTCCGTACTGGTGGCAGAGCACTTATGGTTTATAACCGTGTGCAATGACGCTGGTTCACATCTCCCGACTTTACCTCCAGGGTGTTTTTCCATGTTCTGGAAACTGCCGTATAGGGCATCTGTTTTAGACTTTACAGTGAGTCATTGATCTCCAGTTCGTCTTCATAGCAACGTGTTCGCTCATTATAAAAAGACTGATCGAGCTATAAGAGAGCCTAATTGGTCTGATGTATTGTATTGCAGTACTCGTAGACAATGATGGTGGTTACAATAGGACATGTTACCTGTGCCTGAGATATGGTGGTTGTTAACTTGTTACTTGTGCCTAGGTTATTGTGGTATTCCTTGTGTGGGTTGGCCTCCTTTTACTCCAGTAATAATCACCGTCAGCATGTGCCATGCCAATTTGAGTGGGCAGCCATAGTTTGTGGTTTGAAGGAATACTGTGTGTATGCGTGGAGGGCTGATATATATGTATATATAAATCCCCTAGATACATGGCAAACATGCGATGCACTCCCAATCACATACTCTACAGTGAAGCCCAAGACTTGCCCGGAGAAGTCTTTAATAGCAGCTAAGCCATTACCCAGAGATACCTGGTGATTTTAGTCGCTACATACTGGTTGTTTTGTATTGGCCATTGTTTGTCATAGATCTGTAGACAGTTGGCAGCGTAGAAGCTTTGGCCGTATCTAGCATATGGGACTAATCCTCTCTACGATCGAGAGTAAGCTAGTGCCCCACCCCCCCCCCCTTCCGCCCCCACCTACCTACGATTGGAAATACGCCAATAGAGACCACAATTACACAGCCCACTACAAATTCTCCAAAGTGTTGCTAAATGTACCCATGTAGTTATAGTACAGTCGACACTGGGAGTATGCAAGTGAGTGTGTGAGTAAAGAACGCTTTTGCATGCCTCTCGGCATACTGGGCATATGGGGTATGACCTATATCTTATAGACCAATCGACAGGAAGTTGTCAACATCAAACCGGTCGCACTTACTCACCATGACTTTACCTGACGCCAGCCCGACTCTCTAGCGTAGTTGACTAAACCGGATTGCGCGGTGATCGGGTGACTAACTCCTTGTGGTCCGGGTACACTCCTGGAGGTAGGCAGAAAAGCCACATTTCTCCCAGATGTACGGTATTTGACATGGAATCAAGGCCGATAGGTTGCGATATCCATAATACCGAGCCTAAGGGTTAACAACTCATGGCTTCTGGATACTAAAATAGGCAAACAAACCTGATACCCATTTAAGGCTGATTCTATCTGGGGGCCGTCATTTTCAAAGAGGAAAAAAAAAAGTCCAACTCCTTGCGGATTTGAAACACCACCTTCGGATCCACAGGCGAGCGTATAGCCGTTACACCACGACGGCTCCTGTAAGTGCGTGTGTATGCTTGCTATATCCAGATTTTTCGATGGCACATACAGCGAGCACTTGGATGACCCATACTTCCGCAACATACCTCAGACACTCTACCGCGCCTACACCAACGAGTCA